>JAGSMR010000016.1:6402500-6685000 GCA_029286605.1 Sericinus montela
AAAGCATCAGCAGGACACTGACCATGCTTGAAGATTAGGCCTGGAGATGACACCATTATAAGGTCAAGAAGGGAAGGAGTGCTGTTGGGAAAGTTATGAGTAGCTGAAAGGGTAGGATCTGCATATTACACGCATTTATTAAAGATTCAAGTTTTTAGCCCGACTGTCACCTTTAAGTATGCAAGTGTTAAAGTCACCCATAAAGATGGAATGACTGTAGGAAGGACTAATGACTCTATAAGGGCTTCGAAAGAAGTGAAATAGTTTGTAGAACTGGAAGGGCTATAGAAAACACCAAGTAGAACTTTAAACTGAGTCAGGAGACTTCAACAAGCAAATATTCAGCAGAATCAGCTGGAGGCGGTTGACATGACGAACTAACTATTTTAAAAGGAATATATGATCTTAGATAAATCGCAACGCCGCCACCTCCCTGTCAATGCGATCATTTCTAATAAGATTAAACCCAGGAGAGAATAAGAGGTAGAAAGTAGACAAGGTTTGAGCCAAGATTCAGAAATCAGAATAGCGTGTATATTTTGGGATTCAAATGACGCAAGCATGTCAGGATAATGTGCCGGAATGCTTTGAGCATTAATGTGAACAACGTTGAAGTTTTTCATGCAGTCTGAGAAGTAAGAATTAAGAGCACAATTGAGTGGGATAGAAGTTGTTGTACTGTGAAAACTTGCATCGCTAAGTGTCTCATCACTCGAAGACAACGATAAGAACAAATCACTATCAATACTAACGTTTGAGGATAACATAATGAAAACAATAAAATAATATACTAGTAAGTAAATAAAATAAATATATGAATAATAAATATATATCCTAAGTCTGAGAAGTATCTACACTTTAAACCACCAGCAGCATGAAAGAGAAGGCATATAACAAAATAAAAACAACTAAAATAACAATTACACATGAAGACAAAATCGCAGATTGCTTATATATATAAAAAAAAAAAAAAAACATTACAGTGTAATGCGATTATAAATCTAATCAACATTACCAGCATGTTTCAAGCTTAGGGTCAACAGTCAATGTCCGGCCATAAATAAATCATAGAGTAAAAATCTACATTGACACCATGGATACATTATGAATATGGCAACTTTTAATTAATCTATGGAGACCACTGACAGCTGTTATCTAATGTTATTTAGTTGACATTGTCAAAATTAATAGTCTAAACCTTTTTTAAAGTAAACAAATACGCTAAGCTTATATTTGTAAATCACTAAAATGCTTCACAAATGTATAAGTATTTTCAACAAATAAACAATATTTTTAAGAAATACATGGAATTTAAAAGAGAAAAAATAATAATATAAGACAAGCACTAAACTAATAAATAGTAAAACCAAACCATGGCACAGTATCACCGAATAAATATCCTATTATTTCTTGGTAGGCTTCCTAGCCCGAGTAGTTACAGAGGGCTTTGGGGCTGTAGATGCCACCACTGCCATTGTCGACGTTCCTGATGCAGATGCCGGAACACTAGAAACTGTATCAGGGATGGCATTCACCTCTGCGACGGACACTACCTTGCGTTGTATGCCATTGGGCCCCAGTACCAAAACACACCCATCACGAGACCAACAGTTTGACACACCAAAACGTTTCCGAGCAGCAATAAACGCTTCATGGCGGCTCTTTGTCATAAACTCAGAAAGGGTAATACCGCTACCCTTCAATTTGGTCTTAGAAAACCAAGCTTTGTTACGGAGGTCTAGATCTCGAAACTTGATCAAAAGTGCACGAGGTTTATCATTATTAACGCGCCCTAAACGATGGCATCTAGTTATGGAATCCTCTGTAATATCGGACATATTGAGACGCTCAGATAATATCTTGCTTATGTACTGCGCAGGGTTTTCACCACAAACTTCTTGCACACCATGGACGAGCAACATTTTCCTCCTGGTTCTTACCTCCATTTCTTCCTGTTGCTTGCAAAGAAGCTGGAGCTGCAGCTGTAGATTTTCTAGTGCTGACAGTACAAATGCCTAAATGCACTAAACTGTGCATTAATATTTGAAGGAGGACTTGCTGGAATGGATGTTCTGACCTCCTTTTGGAATTCGTCCATACGTGATGTAAAGTTAATAGTAAGCTCTTCAATCGATTTCTTTAGCAGATCCATGTTTGACAATAAAAATTTATGAACAGGTACCAGTAGTGATGATGTAGTAAACTTAGTTTAAGTTGTTTAGAGAATGGAATATTATAAGAAAGCAATGCTGGTGGATTTATGTAATCATAGATACATTTTAAAACTTCAAATAACTGTATATATTGTAATCGTTTTTATATTGTAATTGTAGTTGTTTGTTTGAATAACAATGTAATCAGGAAGTCTTTTGTATTTAGACTTCGAACCGCGTTTTAAATCATTCCTGATTGTTGATATTTTACGAAAGTTGGCATAATCGCCAAACTTGACAAGCAGACTGAACAGAAGATCGGAGATATTTTGCTGTAATTGTTATAATCTTCTCGTTAGGTTTTTATCTCGTTATAAAAAGGAACCGAGGATCGCTGATGTTTGTCAAAAATGGCATAATCGCCATACTTGAACAGCTGATTGGCGATTGTTGCTGTTTTACGGATAGTGGAATAATCGCCAGGTTTCTGTAAGTAAGTGGACGGAAGATCGCTGGTGTTTATCGAAAATTGCATAATCACCATACTTGAAAATCTGATTGGCGATAATTATATTTTACATATTTTACGAAAATAGGCATAACCGTCTTACTTCACAAGTGGATCGCTGATGCGAGGGTGATACTCTCTTACGCCGGGACTACAAAGCAAAAATGAATATTTTGACGCCATTTCCAGTACTGGGTTAGACAGAGATAAGAACAATTAAGTCTTTACGACCCACCTTTCACCGAACTTTCTACGATAATGCTATGGTGAGCATGTCGCCGTCTTTATATCCAAGCAAACGATATAAATCGTACAAAACTTTTGAAAAAATCATAGCTACGAGCCTACCAGCTGGGGATCGAACTCATATATCTAGACTCGAATCCCGATTACCCCACCACTAGGCTATCGTGACTATTTATAGAACCAAATATAAACTAACAATTGTTTTATTTGATTATATTACAGTAATGTTAGCTATAGAGTCGTAAAAGGCAAACGCAGTGTCTTAAACAAATTTTAGTATCTAATAAACCTCGTAGCTCTTAGGCTTTCCAGCTTAGAGAGATTTTCCTTACTTACAATATTGCAAAGCCCTTGTCGCCGATATTGTTGTACTGTTTCAAATCTGCGTTTCACACAGAATGGATTTAAATGTTTCATTGTTTCTTTATTTTCCTACGTATTTCTTTTTAAAATGTTTCATTGCTGTAGTACCCAATATTAATACTTACGTAGATAGAGAAAACATCACTTGAATTGCTTTGATCCCCAAGTAACACCCAGACCCGATAAATTGTAGACATAGTGTTTTATACATACCCGACCGGGAATCAAACCCGGGACTTCAAAGCTGGCGACACAGTGAAAATTATACACTTGATATACGCCACTCGTCCACGGTGGTCGCCTAGGAAGCAGCCCGGAAGAAGCGTCTAGGGAAACGCGTCTAGAACGAAGGTAGCAATGTATATGATGTTGTCTAGACCCTGTTTTAACTGTCTAAATCTCTGTCTACCCCAGAATCGGGAAAATGCCTAAAAAATTAAACGACAATTGATACCAGTTTCCTAGGAGACCTCTGTGTATAAGTCCACAGACAGTCCTCAGGTCTAGGTGTTTGTGGTACTTTCATTGTTTCTGATTCCATAACAAAAGAGCTTACTTTGGGATCAGAGCAATGCAATTGATGTTTTCCATGTCTATGTATTTATGTGTGACATGTATGTATGTATTTTAGGGATAGGAGGATATGTATAGAGACAAAAATGATACAACGTTTTTGTCTCTCAGCGATATCCTTAGACGCTCACTATCTTGTATATTTCGCTCGTGTATCGACATTATTTGTTTAGGAAATTATGAGGAAAATGCTTTCATTTATAAATAGTCGCAGGCCGTATGCGGATTGCAGCAGGCCCTGTTATGCCGACTGCTGATATGTAATAATATGGTGGAAAACATTGTCGAAAATTCAAATGATTTCATTGTTATTGTTACAGTAAAAGGTTCTTTGTGTGATCCATTAATTCTGTGCTTTTTTTAGTTAAATATTCTATGTGTTTCAGTGTCTTTTTTTATATGACAGATACTTTGTACGATAAATAAAAAAAAATTAAAAGAAATATCTTCACGTCACATAAGAATATTATATCAGATATGCTCAAATCTATTTCTTTGAGGAAGGAAATTCAAAATTGTACTTTTACAGGCTGATATGTATAAAATGTTTTTGTAGTAAGTAGGATTTTTATAATAATAAATATTTAGTGTGCTGCCATCGTCAATCCGCTTAATAAGATTAACTACTATGGAAAAAAAACACCTCATAGGACAGGTCTTTTTATTAAATAGGTTGAAGTAAATTTCTCAAGTAACATCTACTTTTACAGTCATGTGAAACAATATTTTATCATAAGAGTAGTCTGTTCATTGATAGGCTGGTATACATTTGTTAAATAATTTTCGTCGTCGTTATGCTTTTATAGTCAATAGAACCATGATTTATAAATGTTAGTTTATAAATACTACAAATTAAAACCTATTTAGTTGTTTTAATGACTCCATACGTTATGAAATAGTAACTGAACTGTAAAACCTTTTTTTGTGTTTAATTTAAGCTTTTCTAAGAAGATGATTAGATACTTGCACGCCTAATTTTTTACTGAATCAAAATTCAGTTAAGAATTTATTACAAAAATTTAATTATATATTAGTGGGCCAAAATGAACTTCATTGTCGAAACGTCTGCCTACCCCTTTATGGGAAACAGCGTTAAGATATATCTTCTCTTTTAGATGTCTTACGAGTCGACTAAGGGACAAACCTTATAAGTATCTATTGCTACTGCAATAATGAATCAATTGCCTGATGATTTAAATTACGGACTGCGAAACGTGACGTCGCAAGTTCGGGCCAGCTATTCGACTATTGTCGTGAAACACTCCACAAAATTGGCATTGCAGCTTAGTTGGAGTGCTAGTAATGCTATTTGGCATTCACGGGCATGCCGGTAAAGGGCAGCCAGCGTCTTAGGGGCAAGATGTCTGGTACTGCGATGGTCAATTCATTTGACGAGCGTGGTGATAATGGCAAACACTCCCACGGGTGTGACCTATGTCCACCAGTGAACTATTACAGGCAGTTGTGTATGTTAATGACCAACACGATGAAGTGGCAAAGCGCCGGCCACATAGCTCGCAGAACTGAAAAACACTGTGGAAGAAAGGTTCTCGAGTGGAAACTTCGTACAGGCAAACGTAGTGTAGGACAACTCTTCACCAGACTAGATGTATAGACGACTTGAGTAACATGCGGTAAGTCGCTGAATACAGCTGGCTGAGGACCGTTCTTTGTGGAATATTATTTGGGGAGGACTGTGTTTAGTAATTGACTCTCGACATCCTATAAAGAGAAAGAAGATGATATTTGTATAGATACATATATGAAACGGCCTGTTAAATTCAATGCAGGATATAAGCCTCTCCCGTATAGGTTAATTAAATTATGTATGTATTTAAACATTATTGTATCACCTCAAAAATATGGATCACAAAGGGCGAACTTGGGGTGGTCGGAATTTCGAGTCAAGAGACCCGAGTTCGATCCCCAGGTGCCAGGCTCGTACCAATGGATTTTTCTAAAACTTACGTACGAATTATATAGTTAGGTTGGACATAAAGACGGCGACGGGCTCACCACCTGTCACGTTGTCCCGAAAATATCTTCTGTGGAAGGTGGGTCAAAGGGACTCAATTATTTAGACTAGACATCTGTCTACCCTTGTATTGGGAATTACGTGAAGATATTTACTTATTATAACGTTAAGTGATAAATGAAGTCGCAAAGGGTCAATTCTACTAAATACTATACTCAAATAATTACAAAGGGCTCTACTTAAATAACCTTTGGGGGGAGAAGGTTCTCGAGCCCAGAATAATCTAATGAAATGTTGGACGAAGGAACTAAATTGTCTACACCTCTAACTTCCCCCACTTCCCGATAGCCGAGTGGTTTGGGTAGTTGGAATTTCCCCTGTGGCTGTGAATGATCCCCATGTGGATGGCTCGTACCAATGGGTTTTTCAAAAACTTGTGTATGAATTATATCATGGGCTTGGACATAAAGATGGCGACGGGCAAACCACCTTTCACGTTGTTCCGAAAATATCTTTAGTGGAAGGTGGATCAAAGGGATCTAAGCGTCTAGACTAGACATCTGTCTACCCCAGCGTTGGGGATTGCGTGAATATATTTATTTATTTCTAACTTCCCCAATTTTGGAAATTTGACAAATCATAGAAACAAATTTCGACCAGTAAAGCTTGGTTTTACAGCACCATTGCAGCTAGGTAGTATGTTTCAGTGCTAGTTTCCTGTTCAATAAATCCTGTAATTTTAGGCGTAATAATAATAATTTTACCACGATCATGACAAATGTATGAAGATTATCACTAGCAACAAAGCGATTTGGACGATTTAAGAAATACTTCTGTATACGAGTACTGTATACGAGTAGTTGTACTTGGACGCTAAGATTTTTCCTTTTCAGACCTCCAGGGCCCCATTGAAGCCCTTCTACACAAATACATAGTAGTGGTAGAAATATATACTTTATTATACACCACACACATACAAGGAATAATTACAACACAGGGAAAACTTAATGCCAAGGGAAGTACCACGACCTCACAGGATACCGGCGTGAAGTAGAAGTGTAACAAACTTCTGCGTTTTGTCTGGTGAGTGCAGGTAACCGGATCCCCACACACCCCCCTCCCCCAATTGGGGGCACTCTAAGGGTGGCAATGCATCTGCTATGCCTCTGGTATTGCGGGTGTTCATGGGCGGCGGTAATCACTTACCATCACGTGAGCCACCTGCTCGTTTGCCTCCCTCTTCTATAAAAAAAAAAAAAATCTACAGACAACATTAGGGCATACATAGTAGACTGTAATTGTCCACTGACACAGACATAAATAGAGCTCTCCCATAAATGAACGCTTGCATTTGACTGGCAAACGCAGTACCAGACACCATGCCTCTTCTACGCTGCTGCCTATCACTGGTCCGCTTAATTTGCATTCGGTATCTTTCGGGAAAGTTATCTCGCTGTCTGTCGGTAGCCGATGTATTGTCAAGGCTCATCCCGTATTCGTGACACCAGCGGGAGGAAAGGCCACCGCCTTTCTACGTATGACCGTATACATATTACCAAATGTTCTTACTCCGAAACCTTTAGCAAGTCTTCTACGCCATTTTCCTAAGAGGTTTTTCCGGCCCGATACGACTTCTCAAAGGCCGGTGACGCATCTGCTATGCCTTTCGTATGGCAGATGTTAATGGGCTTCGGTTATCACTTACCTTTACGTGTACCACCTGCTCGTTTGCCTCCCTTTTCTATAAAAAAAAGAAAACACGAGACCTTTGTATTTCTATTACTTTAATTCTAGCTTTTTTAATAACACATCTAGAAATCTAACAGACAAAAGGTAGGTAGTAATATTTAAAAGTTGTTTTCTTTTAGATTTTCTTCTTTTGTTTCTTTTGAACTTTCTTCTTTTGTTGTGCAACATGAAGAAGTTTTCTTAGAACAATAGAGAAAGTTACGATGTAAAATTTGGACGGTGGAAGTAGCTAGGTTTAGAAATCATTGTATCATTATTTATGTTTGTTTTATTTACTTAGTTATAAAAATATCTACTTCAATTAAAAGTTTTGAACATAAATTGTCATTAATTATCTATTAATTGTATAACTTTTGTAATGAATATTTTGTATGTTTAGTTTATGTTCAATTATTAATTTAAAATCGTCGACCGTTGGTGACGACCCAATAGCCTAGTTGATAGTGGCCTTGTCTTCGAAGCTATGGATTGCGGGTTTTAATCACGATGTCGGAAAAATTATATCGAAAAATACCACATGAGAATTAAGCAGAGCAGTGACGGGCAGCAGCCTATAAAGTTCAAAGAGTGCTGCAATTGTCAATCAACTTGTCTTAACGATTATGAAAACGTGTCTTTAGGAATTATGCTAAAGTTTACGAACTCATAGCCCAACGTCTTTATATTTACAGACAGTAACGTTTTTATGTATGTCTGTAATGTGCCTGTTATAAAGTATATTCAGCTTAAATAGACCTAGACTTAGCTTTAATATAGCAGAAATATCGCTGCAGAAGTTAACCGCAACAATTTACGCGATTTCTTATAAATCCTAGGGAATACCTAACGAGCTCTCTTTTGACTTGAATATCGATTTCCTTTGTAAAATTTTTGTACAAGTTGATTTAAATTATATTAAAAGACAATTTGTTCTATTCGTAAAATGTTCTACAATTTTTTCATGCTAAAAAATGAACCGACTTCAAAGAGAACACAGAAATCCACCTGTGACGTTATCCACTAATAAGCTACGGTGAAATGTGTATCGAAAGGACTAAATTGTCTAGACCTCTGGATACCTCTGATTTGGGAAATGCGTGAAGATAAAAAATGTATAATTAAACATTTTATCAAAATCATATTCCCTTAGGCTTTTATTTCACTATTGTTGAGTTTCGAGCTTAGCATTTCATCACCGCTTTCACACACATCAAAAAGTAGTGCTTTATAGAATTTTTCATTTTAATTTAATAACTTGTTACAAGTTTAATTAAAACCGTGTGGTAACGGCGTAATAATATTGACACTCCCTTCCTTCCTGCGTGGGTGTCGTAAGAGAGGACTAAAAGACAAAGCCTTGAATTTCGTTATGGCAATCGATAGATGGCGGTATGGGGGTATGGCGAACGATGATAGGCAGCAGCGTCTGAGGTACGCGTGGTCTGTTAAAGAAATCGCCTTTCTGCTTTTCAAGCGTGGTGTTAGCCTTATGAAATACTGTGGACTTTTACAGGCCCTTATGTATGCGTCTAAGTTTAACCATAAAAAAATTTAGTTTTTCTTTTTAGAGTTTTTTGAAGCGGTAATTTATTTAAAAAAAATATTTTTTTGTGTTCCTAGCAGTGGATGAAATCGATAGTCTTGATAATGATAATGAGTGACTATAACTTCTAACCAGTCGGTGGAAACTATATAACAGTCATAATGGCCATAAATTAAATTTGGTCTTTTGTCATCCAATACCTGTCTACCAGGCACCGCTCTTACTAATACTACGATAGACAGAAGCTCTGAAAGTTAAGTTTCTTTGAATCACATTTCCCATATTTTATTGGGAAAACGTGAGTGTTGGAGAACATAAGTTTAAAAAAAACCATTTGTGCGTGCATACTAGGGATCTAACTCGGATCGCATGACTTGACTTCCCATCACCCAACCATTGGGCTATCGTAAGTTTCTCTTTTTTTCAATTATTATTTGTCAGAGATACAAATCCCGTTTACAGTGGAACAAGTGGTAACTTCAGTATTTAAAAGTTAACATTTTAAAAGTACCGGCCAAGCGATCGAAGGTTGGTCTTTCGAGTATTAAGCTATCTAGCCGTTATATTTAATATGACGTTAGTTTTTTCCACCCAATATTAGCAGTGGCAGGACTATATAAATTGATAATTGTAGACAGTCTGAGGTATAAATGTTGTGCACAAAACAATTAATATTTAATTTCTCTTTCACAGCTTCAGTCTAACGACAACTAATATCTCGACGCTATTTAATACGATCTTCCTTTATTATTTAGCGGATTATTTACTAGTATTTAACTAAACGTATTACGTTTTATAACTAACTGAGATGGAAACGCTCAGTAAATGAGCCCGTCTTAAATTAATTAAAATACCAGAGTTGCTCAGCCTTGTAAATACTGTATTGTTGTTGAAATCTGCAATTTCTCACAAAATTATCCATCGCTCATACTGATGTCGTGAAATTAAATTTAGCTGATGTTTATAAAACATAAAATTTTTTGGTAAAACACAGCATTTTATCAGTGATAAGTTTTGAGCGTAAAATCAAATTTGTGTGTATAATGTAGCGCACATTAAATAAATATCATGCATAGATGGGGACTGCATCACATATTCCTCTGATCCCAAAGTAAGTAGCTGCACTTGGCTTATGAAATCAGAAAAACCGTAGGTAACATCAATACCCAGAGCCGAGACTCTCTACTCGTCCGGAAATTGACCCCGGGACCTCAGCTGGCGGCACTATAAAAATCTTTGTGTTTACCACTGGCTGACGGAGGTTATCAACCGTTATATCGGTATATATAAAGTAGGTTATACATCGGAAGCTTTTATGCTCTACATTCACAGTTAAGAGCAAGGAAGGAAGTTACCTCGCATCTGCGGTCTTATTTCTGGAACACACCGCGTCTCACAAAATTTAACGCAAGAAAAGTGAAGTACGTTATTATACAAAGATACTTGTTTTATTATTTGCACTATACTCGGTTAATATTTTCTGTGGTTTTAAATTAGCAGTATGTGTCAAAATAGAATCTTTGCTATTATAATTTATAAGTAGCATTGATTTTTAAACACCTGAAGAGATTCATAAATTATCGAAACTGCTCCATTTTCGAGATCCATTTCTGAGGTACGATGTCGCGAATATACAAACACACAGATACTGTGATATCACCGATTTTTGGGTATGAGGTTAATATAAGGAGAATACTTTCCGCGGAAATAAGTCAAATGTTAATCCCAAAAAGTCACAGTCTGAATGTCAATTTGACTGGTTATCCTTACCGGCTATGAAATTTAAAGGAATTGTTATTCCTTACTGCGAAAATGTCAAGAATCTGGACAGTAACATCGATAACTCATTAAGTTGAACACTACAATTGAATGCAGTTAGCAGAAGGACTTTTGTGGCTTTTACAGTTCAGGCCATTAACCTCTGGAATGCTCTGCCTTTAGACATTCGCAAGGCGAAATCCCTCGATACATTATGGAGCTTACCTAAAAAATAGTACTTGTTTCAATCCCTTGGGCAGTGCTAGGACAGACCATAGCAAGAATCGATCAACTCGATATCAAAATATTGATTTTGAGGACATTATATTTTTATATGTATTATGCGAGTAGTTGGGTGGTCGGATTTTCTAGTCAAGAGACCGATCCCCTGGTGGCAGGCTCGTACGAATGGTGACTCACTACCAGTCACGGTGTTCCGAAAATTTTGGGTATTGCGTGAAGATATTTATTTATTTGTTATTATGAGTGTAGGTATTTGTGTATTATACACATTATTGTGTGTGGATTATAATTGTTATTTTATACTTTTTTGTTTAGCTTTATATCTTAAATTTGTATTTTTATGTTTATTTCAAATATTCATTCATTTATTTTATCTGATTATTGCACCACCCGCCAGGTATCTGTAACGCAGATTCTTAACGCCTTTGGATGCCTGGAAGAGATCGCTATACAGCGATAAGGCTGCCGAATTGTACAGATTCTTAGTTTTTAATTTTTAATGTTAATTCGATTTCGTGGTGAACAATAAAAGTATTTTCATTCATTCATTCATTTAAAAATCATTTACACCAATTATAAAATATGTAGGACATTTCGACCTATTTATTTATTTATTCTTAATGCACCTTAATATATATGAAGGAACAAAGGCGGACTTAATGCTAAAAGCATTCTCTGCCGGTCAACCTTAAGGCAGTGGGATAACATTGAAGGCGGTTTAATACGAACAAATAGAAAATTATAATAAACAAATTAAAGTCACGGTAGCCGAGTGGTTGGGTGGTCGGAATTTCGAGTAAATAGACCCGAGTTCGATCCCAGTTGGTAGGCTCGTACCAATGGGTTTTTCAAAAACTTATGTACGAATATCCTTGGCTTGGACATAAAGACGGCGACGGGCTCATCACCTGTCACGTTGTCCCGAAAACGTCTTCGGTGGAAGGTGGGTCGAAGGGACTTAATTGTCTAAACTCGACCTCTGTCTACCCCTGTATTGGGAAGTACGTGAAGATATTTTTTTATTAACAAATTAAATAAAAAAAAACTTATAAAATATACACACTACATACAAATATATTTGAAATAAATAAATATATATACATATACACACATACACATACATACCCGTATATACACATATACATACATTAATAAATATAAACACAATAATAAAATATAATAAGATGATGGAACTCAATACAGTGACTCTAGGAAATGAGCCCGAATTTTCTTTTTGAATGTGAACTTGCTGCAGGGTTGTCGCAACTTTTCAGGCAGCCCATTCCAAAGACGCGCGACCTATATATATCAATAAAAGAAAGTTTCTCGGGAACACGTCGACGAGTACCGGAACAAACTTGTGTCTGATGTCGAGATTTTGTTAGACAAAATTTCGGACTGGGACTGACTAAATTTAGTCCAGTTCAACCCTAAAAAGACAGAAGTTTACGCGTTTACAGCTAAATAGAAACCATTCGACGTATCACCTCAGTTTGAGAGCACTCCCCTAGTTGCCTCAGCCAGCATCGGAATCCTTGGCGTCGATATATAGAGCAACTTTCAGTATTACGGTCGTTTGGAAGGGAAGGCCAAATTGGCCTATAAAAAGTGGTGTGTCTTGGCGTGCTCAGTAAAGAACGACAGTACTTCATGGCACCGCTTGCAACTTTATAAGGCGCAGTTCCTGCACATGGAGTACTGTTCGCTTCTCTGGGCGGGGGCACCCCAGTGTCAGCTCCTTCCATTTGATCGTATCCAACGAAGAGACCATGTTTTATTCCATAGACTAGATCCTCTGGCATTGCGAAAAGACGTCGCATCTCTTTGCATTTTTTACAAGATTTACTAAGGGGAATGCTCCGAGGAATTGTTTTAATTAATCTCCACCGCTGAATTTCACCATCGTACCTTACGGCATAGTCAAAAATTCCTTCAACACCATCATGATGCTTAGCATTCCACTACAGTGCGGTTTTCGCGGAATTTTCTGCCACACGCTCTCTCACTTTATGGAATGTGCTGCCGTCCGCGGATTTTCCGGACCAAAACGGCTTAGGGACCTTCAAGAAAAGAGCCTATACCTTTCTCAAAGGCGGCAAGGCATCTGCTATGCCGCCGGTATTACGGATGTTCATGGGCGGCGGTAATCACTTACCATCTCCCGCAACTTTATACAGGTCGTCGCGCCATCGTCAATCAGGTTGTGGATCTTGTAGGAGGTCGTTGATTAAATATTAATTATAATAATCACCGAAATGATATACTAATAAAATAACAATACCCATTTTAACACGAAGCCTAAGAAAAGTTATATTTATTACGAGTAAAATGTAAAAATCTGCTTTGTGGCATAGATAAATGGATTTTGGGCCTTTGAAATCTTAAAAAGGTTTGATACTGTATTAATCATTTCATTTGTCGTAGAAAGTCATTGTGAGTGACGTAGTAAAATTTTTGTTTTTTTTTTCTTCTGAATATTTAATCCGTTTATAGAACGTTGAACTTTTTTAATGGACTTATATTTTAGATCTTTAAAAATTTTCTTCAATTTTGTTTAAGTACCTAGTCCTAATTGATAAGATTAAAGAATGTAGTCACTTCATTTGTATCAAAAGATGACAGATGAGAATGTATTCTAAGAATAAATTAAAAATTTAATAATATGCCTTGCTGCTATGAAAAACGTTTATTTTCTCATTTGTTTTCAGAACCAAAAATTAAGGCGATTTTTGATCCTGTCAACCCACAATCCATCGGAGTATATTACGGGATTACGTGGCATATTGTGAACCAATCGCCGTTTCAGTATCAAATCCAACGTTACCTTTCATACATAATTTTCAAAAATATTCATCGGTACGAGTGTTTCCCCTGTGAATCGACCTGGAATATTCTAATTGGAATTACGATCACCACTTTATCTCTTATTGTCGCTTTACAACGGAAACCTCCATGGGTGAGCGTACGCACCGCTATTCAAGTTATCGTGGTCCCAGGTTTGATTCCCGGACTGGTCAATATATTCCTACATTTTTCTCGGGTTTGTGTGATATCTTCGTTGTTACCTTATATACATACATAAAAGTATTTATTTATTCATTAATTTTACTATTTTTGAGAAGGCACACTCTTTTACTGCTGAGATGCCTGAGTACCACCACCTGATGTCTGAGTACACTTTCACCTATTCCTGTCCCCAAATAGTATTGCAACAATAATTGTATTCGGATTTGAAAGGTAGTATTTTTTAAATTAACAGGCAAAGAGGCATTCTTTTTTAGTCTTCGAAAATGACAACTCATCTATAATATTTTTTTATAGAAAATAAATTAATTCTTACTTTGAAGATGTTTGCTAGTAAATTATAGCTTGAACTTTTTAATTTATTTCATAATGGAACAACAGAAATATAATATTGTGTTGACATATGTGTATATTATTTGTATATTATATATATAATTACCTGATTGTGTCGCTGTGGCGTACTATATTGCCTGATTGTGTCGCTGTGGCGTACACTTATACCACTCTCTTTCTATTCGTGGGTATCGTAAAGATCTACTAAAAGAAAAGTTTAAAGTATATACATACATACATAAATGGGGACAACATCACAGTAATCCCAAAGTAAAGCTAAAGCTTTTTTCTTATAGAATCAGGAAAACGAAGGTGCTAAAACACCGAGACCCGAGACGATGTAGAAAAAGCTAATTCTCCCTACTTATGACTTTATGTCCATAGATTTTCAAAGGCTGTTAAGTATACTTCATACGTAACGTGCGTAACACGTAAATATAAAATTTTATCTATAAGAGGTTTCCTAGCATGTGCTAGCACTTAACCATACACTCCGTAAATAATTTAGTGCCCGTTTAGTGGTTGAAATTTGACTGTAGTTTAGTGAAACTTTAGGTGGTAACTTAGTGTGGTGGTATCGGATATAATATGCCACTTTCGTGGGTGTCGTTTGAGGTTACGAAGGAAAAAGCCTTGATAATATTAATGGCTATCTACAGATGATGGTATAATCATGTCGAAAATTCCAAGCCAATACCGGAGACGAGCTGCAGCCTCTAAGCACTGAGGGAAATCCTAGGAGGATTCCTAGAAGACCTACGTTCTATAAAGGACTTTGTAAAGTGGAAACATTTTGAAATTCAATACTGGCCATAGATTTTTGTTAGAAGAGGTGTTTGTGTCAGACATTGAAATCGTGAATTGATGATGATGAATTATTAAATTTTATATGCTCGTTTCAATATTTTTATATAAAAAAATATTGTGTATGCGTGTATCTGACTGAACTGTTACTGAACGGTAGGACCAAAATCCATTTTTTTTGGTGTTTTCTAAACCATTCTCGAATCTACTTAAATTCGAGAATGGTTTAGATTCACATTTGGACACAGTAGCGACACGGCAAACAAGTTCTAGGGCAAGACTTAATTCTAATTAAAAAATCTAGGCGTAATTTAAGGTTTACGTACTCCTTCTTCATATAAACTAAACTATGCAAAATCTCAGTCTCATCAGTGCTGGTAGCTTAAAAGGGAGTACAAAAATTTTCTCTTCACTTACTTATACCTTCTCTTCACTTATATCTATAACAAGGTGTAGGCAAATGTCAGAAATGTGTTTGCGGTGCTGGTATTGTACCTCATGAGATGAAAAATCTTGCTATGATTCTTATCTGAAACAAAGCGTGGCTGGTTTTCTTCGAGAAGGGACGTATAAAAGAATTTACATGTGCCGTGGACGCACAGATGCGAGGCATGCAGACATCTTAATGTAGAACACCATAAAAAGTATCCATTGTGTTACAAAAAACGATACGATAGGTTTCTTTTAATTTTTAACTAACTTTATGATAAAATATGGGTAAGTAAGGAATGTATAGAACAGGTGAATGAAATTGTATGCTTGGGGAGTTCTATTAGCCGGGATGGAAGATGTGATTATGATGTGGACAGGCGTGTCGCTGCCGGGAACAAAGTCAATGGTGCCCTGACTGCGTTAGTCAAAATGCAAGGCATAGTGAAGAATGCACTCCTTGCAATACACAACGCAGTGTTAGTACCGACTTTATTATATGGTAGCGAAACCTGGGTATGCCAGAAGAAGCATAAAAGCAGGTTGAATGCAGTGGAGATGTGTTCCCTTTGTAAAATGTGCGGCCTTAACATGGCCGACCGAAAGCGAAACGAAGAGGTTCCCAATATGGCAGGTTTGAAAGATGACGAAGAGGGGAGGGTCAAGAGTACTCAGATACCTAGACCTGCATGTATGAAGAAGATAATGAATCTGAAGGAAGCGAAAGAGGTATGAAAGGATCGTGACACTTGGCGATCCGTTCTCTCTGGCTACCCCGTCAGGGACTGTGCGTGAAGATAAGTAAGTAACTTTATGATTCAATGTTTATTAAACTTTGAAGTATGTTAATGATGCTGGACTTATTATTAAATTAAAGAGAAGAGTCCTGCATGAATTGCATGCATTGACATTGAGAACACATTTTTTGGACGACGTAACAAGTGGTAAGCCTGTCGCCGTCTTTATGCCAAGCACTCAATATAACCGTACATAAGTTAAGTAGTCAAAAAACTAATTGTTACGAACTAACCACCAGGGGATCGAACCCGGGTAGATAGACTCGAATATCGGTCATCCACTTTGCTATTGTGACTTTCTGTGGCAGCCTTGTTTAGGTAAACTCAGTACATGTGGGCCCTTCGCAAGATGGAGTGACGATCTGCGTAATATTGTAAAGAGTTGATGGTTGCAGGTGGCACAGCACCGTTTAATGTGCCAACCTTTAGAGGAAGCGTAAGTTCAGCAGTGGATTTTTGATAGGCTGCTATGACGGCGTTGATTATGAGTTTATTACTGTATACATATGATACACATATATCTGTCCTTATTTATAGGGACATCATCACATACGTTGTTCTGATTCCAAGGTAAGTCAACTAAAGTATTTCCGTAGTATAATCGGAAACAACGAAGGCACCATAAACACCCAGACCCGACAAAATGCAGAAAAAATAATTTTTCTATATTGACCAGTCCGGGAATCGAACCCGCGACCTCAACGCCGTGAAATGGTGCGTACACCACTCTTTTATGGAGGTCGTCTTTACTTGTTCTTGATGTCCCTGTACAAGTGCAGTGGAAACAATATCTAAGTTACTAAGGACCACGTTTATGTAAAGCTCTACGGTAATGAAAGGAAAAAAAAGTTTTTATCATTTTCCGCTCTCGTCGGCAAGCGCATTTATGTCTACGCTATTCAATTGAAACGAATGCATTCAGTGCTTCTATAATCTGTATTCATAAACAATCGCGAGATCGTTTTGCGAGGGAAATATTTCTATTGAGCGATTTACGTACGCTTTTTTCAATAATTGAATCCAAAGTTTACGAATTTTAACCAACGTCATTAGAAGAAATGCCATGGCATTATGCTGAGTGTGCTCCAGTTCCCAAGTGGCGTTTTGACACAGCGCGCTATCCCTTACGGCTACGTCAGTTACCTTTATTCTGCTTAGGATGTCTTCGCTTAGGATTCTATCATACATGTAAAAACCGAGCATAGCCTTATCCATAGCATTTTCTTAAGAATATTTATGATATTACGTTATGTCTATGCTTAAGAATATAATTACAGGACAAAATTACACAATATTCATTCAAGAAAATACTACTGCTTCGTTATATTCCCGGAGTAAGAGTTTAAAGATTTATCTATAGAATCAATTCGAAATAACTTTAAAACACAATATCGAATTAAATAAATACAAGATTGATTAACTAATATTAAAAAAGTCACGATAGCCGAGTTGTTGGGTAGTCGGAATTTCCAGTCGAGAGACCCGAGTTCGATCCCCAGGTGGCAGTACCAATGAGCTTTTCAAAAAATTATGTACGAATTTCATCGTTGGCTTGGACATAAAGGCGGCGACGGGCTCACCACCTGTCACGTTGTCCCGAAAATATCTTCGGTGGAAGGTAGGTCAAAGGGACTTAATTGTCTAGACTTGACCTCTGTCTACCCCTGTATTGGGAATTGCGTGAAGATATTTTTTTATTAACTAATATTGTATAAAAAAAAACTTTACAAATATTACCGTTATTTTTTATGACTGCTATAATACTAGTAAAACAGGAATATAAAATTATTTACACGTATGCTAAAAGTAAATCGTGTTTTCATTAG
The DNA here is from genome assembly GCA_029286605.1 of Sericinus montela. Taxonomy (NCBI): domain Eukaryota; kingdom Metazoa; phylum Arthropoda; class Insecta; order Lepidoptera; family Papilionidae; genus Sericinus; species Sericinus montela. Next base: position 6,420,804 of record JAGSMR010000016.1, read on the forward strand.
CAACTTTATCATCATACGTAATAATCGATTAACATATGCGTAGACGAATGAATCTTGCTAATATTTGAAGATTAGCATAAAATAATAAACACAAAACATGTTTTTTGCCGTTTATTGATTCCGAAATAATTAACAGCCTGAAGATTGATCTGGTATTTAGACCACAAGGTAATTTCAAGGCAGTCATTTTGTTTATTTGTATCGTTAAATATGGTCAAAGCTCACACCGAATTTTAGTAGTTTTCTGCTTTAGAAAGGACCTGCGATGGTGTGATAGATCCAGTTAGCAAAAGAAGGTTTGTTTAAAAATATATAGTACAGTACAGTAGTGTATATTGATACCCTAATAAGTTTATAAAAGATATATAAATATAAATAATTATATATCTTCACGCAATTCCCAATACAGGGGTAGACAGAGGTCAAGTCTAGACAATTAAGTCCCTTTGAACCACCTTCCACCGAAGATATTTTCGGGACAACGTGACAGGTGGTGAGCCTGTCGCCGTCTTTATGTCCAAGCCAACGATGACATTCGTACATAAGTTTTTAAAAAACTCATTGGTACTGCCACCTGGGGATCGAACTCGGGTCTCTCGACTCGAAATTCCGACCACCCAACAACTCGGCTATCGTGAGTTTATAAAAGGATCTGTTAAAGTCCACTGCAGAACAATATCCTCTACGTAAGGAACTGTTTGACCTAATCACGACACATTGCAGCATAGCCAGTGGAATAGCAATATTATATACTAGCTGTCCGCGCGGCTTTGCCCACAGTTTAATACTTAACGCAGAACCCTAATTATGTTTCTAAAATAAAAGTAGCCTATGTAGTAATATAAGGAGTACCTTATAACATTAGCTGTTTGTCAGTGAAAGACCTGTTAAAATCGGTCCAGCCGTTTCAGAGATTTGCTGGAACATACAGCCAGACAAAATTTTTTATTTTGGTGTATATACCGTATATATTCATATACATGTAGTAAAAGACGGTTATTTCAATATAACAAGCAGATACTCCAATTTTATTTATATGTAAAATCTATGATTTAACCAGCTGCGGACCGCAGCTTTGCCAGCTATTTACAAGTTAACGAGGAACCCTTATTGCTTTTCTAAAATAAAAGTAGCCTGTGTTACTTCTTATAATATCGGCTACCTACCAGTGATAAGACCAGTAAAATTGGTCCAGCCGATTAGAGAGATTAGCAAGATCAAACAGACAAACAGAAAAAAATATTGACTTTTTGAAGTGCCGTACATACTTTTATACGGTTAAAATCAGTTGATTTGGAATTATAAACAGGATCTTCAATTGTATTTGCATGTATAGATGTATAGATAGCAGTTAAATAATAAAAACTTATCTATCTCTCTAACTATGACACAACTGCACAGTTCACAATTTGCAGTCACAATTCGCAAATGTATATTAATGTTCTATCATACTGTTAAGCTAATCTAAGCTCACGCTCTTGCGAGTATTACTTTGCACACAAGAACAGCGTGGTTTTAATGCTAATTTGATTCCAGACCGCGTCTTTGTGACGTATTAAACGGATAGCGTGGTACTTATGCAAACTAAAAGGGCCGAGGAGCACTATCGCTAACTAAAGTAACTCCCGACGTATTCGAACTGGCAACCCTCCAAGGAACATAATAACGGTATAAGTTAGCTTATTTAATATGAACATGGTAATGTTTTAGAATAAAAAAATTAAAGCACATTGGGTGATTTCTTTTATGTCTTTTTAATCATCTGAGGTAGTCAAACGTCTAGAAAATCTTGTTGTTTCGGTGGTATCTTAGATGGGTCGAAGTGATAAAATAACTTTTCTATATTTTCCGGGGTTTAGGCGTCACACAGTGAAAAGACTAGAAGGAGTATTCCACTGCTATTTGGCGGTAGAAGCCTGTAAGAGTATGGTTGTTTCATGCATGGTTCAAACATACTATTCCAAATATAAAAATCAAGGAGATGATACGACACCCGGAAACATTTGTGAGATGAATACGAATGTTTGTACTGGAATCGTGCATATATACATACATGCACATACATAACGTTCTATTTAAGTCAGGGCGTATGCCTCTCTGCATAGAGAGGATGTGCCACAATCACCACGCTTGGAAAGCGGATTGGCGATCGCAGTGTCAGACACCTCGCACCTTAGACGCAGCTGCCCATCTTCGGTCTGATTATTCTGGTCTGATATTTTTACAGAAGTTTATCCCGCCATATCGATGGCAAGGCTATATCTTCACGCTATTCCCAATACTGGCGTAGACAGAGGTCCACTTAATTAAGGCCTTCTAACCCGCCTCTCATAAAGGTCAAAGTGACAGGTGGTGAGCCCGTCACCATCTCTATGTCCAAGCCAACGATACAAGTCATATATAAGTTTTGAAGTTCATTGGAACGAACCTATCTCTTAGGGACCGAACTCGAATCTTTTGACTCGAATTCTGATCATCTAGCCACTTGGCTATCATGAACTGTTTAATTATTGTGCAATATAATGTTGTAATAATATCTGTATAAACGAATCTCGTTACTATAAAGCCTCTCGTTGATCACGAAATCTTCAAAAGCCACATAATCTATTAAGATTTATTGGCATTTGATGAAATTTACAAAGTTTTATCATTTTAACGTAAGCCGAATTGATGGTACGGTTACAGCGGCAACTGTTTCCAATTTTACTATAGTTAATTGAAATTTTAACATTTAATCAAACTTTTAAAAGTTGTTCACATGACAGGTAATTACACTGTTATGGGTTTCAGGATCAAAGCTTAATTTTTAGTATAATATTAATAAAACAAAATAAATGTTAACGTAATTCCCAATACAGGGGTAGGCAGAGGTCTAGACATTATGTCCTTTCGACCCACCTTCCTCCGAAGACATTGTTTGGGACAACGTGACGGAGGGTAAGCCCGTCGCCATCTTTTTGTTGAATATAAAGACGGCGACGGGCTCACCCGATACGATAAGACGGGTAATTCATACTTAAGTTACTTAACTACGGGCCAACGGTATAATTCATACTTAAGTTTTTTGGGAAAAACCCATTGGTACGAGCTATCTAACTGGGGATCGAACTCGGATTTCTTGAATCGAACCCCGATCACCCAACCACTCGTAGGCGTGTCGCAGGCTATAATTAAGATAACATAAAATCCGAAACAGTTAATTATTTGTATTTTCTGGAGTTTATTATTTTTGAAGTTTCACTCCTTTGTATCTGAACTATTTATTCTTTTTTATAAACAAAGTATCTCCGAAATGGGAGTAAAGTTGTTGAAAAATTTAAAGTATCTACTAGCAATTGCGTAATCGCTTGGCGTACACACCGCTATATATTGTGTCGCCAGGCTCTGTGGTCCCGGGTTCGATTACCGGACGGGTCTCATCTCTTATCTGAGTGGTTTTTGGTATATTAGTTGTTTCTGATAAAAAACACAAGTGCTTTAGTTACTTATTTTGAAATAAAATAATATGTGATGGTGTCCCTATCTATATTTGTTTATTAATTTATTTAAATATATTAACTATTTCAATATATTAATTTAACGATATTAATTCGTACATAAGTTTTTAGAAAAACCCATTTGTACGGCCACTTGAGGATCGAACTCTGGTTTCTTGACTCGAAATTCCAACCAATGACAACTCCAAATTAATAATAAAAAATAAAAGAAAAATAAATACATTGATATAACCTTCTTGGGAACAACCATTACTGGAACATTTTAATAGAGGTTCGAAAGCAATTTGTGAATCGGGACTAAGGTGCAATTGAATTTACGAATCCGAATACCGGATACAGCCTTAATTACCAAACACAATCCGAAGCGATCGGGGTGTTTTATTACACTTTTATTCTATACTAGCTGCCCCCGCGGGTTTGCTCGCAGTTTAACACTTAGCGCGGAACCATTATTTTTTTTACATGAAACTAGCCTAAATTGCTTCTTATAATATCACCTATCTGCCAGTGAAAGTCCTGTCAAATCAGTCCAGCCGTTTCAGAGACTAGTACTACTTAAAAAAAGATTTTTTTAAGTAAATACCGTATATATTTTAAAATGCATTCAGTTAAAAGGTGTCAATTTAGAATTATAAACAAACTTAAATTTTATATATATTTATAGGTTAAGATGCATAGATTAATAATACTATAAAGATAAATAAGACATGTAGAGTAGATATACAAAAAAAATTTCACGTAAAACAGCCACATTTTAGTTTTTTTTTTCTTTTTTGTTGATTAATACTTCATCAAGTCACTGGAAAGAAAATATCTTCAGTGGACGGTGGGTCAAAGGGACTTAATTGTTTAGACTACATCTCTGTCACCCTTGTATTGGGAATTGCGTCAAGATATTTATTTATAATTATTTTTAGTTATAGATTTATAGATTAATAATACTATACACGTAAATGAGATGTATGGAGTAGATGTACAGATATTTTTACGTAAAATAGCTACATTTTAGTTTTTTTTCTGTGCTACTGATTAATACTTCATCAAGTCGCTGTAAATCAAAATGTTTAAATTATTGTAGCCGTCGGCCATACAATCAAACGATTAAATATAAATAACAAACTATTTCATTAAGGGCTTCCACGCTATTCGAATAACTAATAATATTTTTCATTTTCGTTTGAAGTCTATCGTAAATATTGAATTTGTAACGTTCGTGAAACCAAATTAAAATTATTAATATTCCATTTAATACGAATATATATTAAATTTAATTCTATTTTTTGCAGAATTTACTGAGATGAATTCATATTTCTTTTGCAATATTCTCGTAAATGTGATAAGGAAAATAAATATTTTACTAGCAAAAATATAACATCACATTACATCACACATTCGAATCACGTTGTCATTCTAAAAATTATTAGAATTTTTTCTATTCATAATTTTTGTAATTCATTTCTGCTGAACTTAAAACATAATTCTGTATATATTTTGAATTAAAAAATAAATATATTAAAACATACAATGGTGAAGCATGATCGGTGTTATTTGTTACATTTAAACCGGAGGTTAACTGAGACAGCGTGACGGGCGGTAAACCTGTCGCGCTCACCGAATTGCACTATTGGTTGGACAATAAGGTTCAAATCTTCCAAAAGTTTCGAAAAAACTCATTTCCTTCCCACCAGGGGACCGAACTCGTTTCGATCGTCGTAAAATAAATGTGTTCACGTCATACAAACGTCATCAAAATTGCTTAATAAAAAATACATCATTTTTTATTAAGCAATTTTGATTTCTAAAAAGTCACGATAGCCGAGTTGTTGGGTGGTCGGAATTTCGAGTCGAGAAACCCGAGTTCGATCCCCAGGTGGCAGTACCAATGAGTTTTTCAAAAACTTATGTACGAATTTCATCGTTGGCTTGGACATAAAGGCGGCGACGGGCTCACCACCTGTTTCGTTGTCCCGAAAATATCTTCGGTGGAAGGTGGGTCAAAGGGACTTAATTGTCTAGACTTGACTTCTGTCTACCCCTGTATTGGGAATTGCGTGAAGATATTTTATTTTTTTAATTTTGATTTATTTTAAAAACATATTTGTTATGCTGAAGTTTTATGTGATTAAATTAAATAGAAAGTTGAAATTTAAAAAAATATATTTTTTTCTCTTTATATTAAATACATCATTTTGTTCATACACGCACGTCTTGGTATCCGAGGACTCTTGACCCTCCCCTATACGTGCAATTTACTCAACGAGTCAAAAAGTTAGTCTCAGCATATCTCGTAGCTCTAGTAATATATATTTTGATATTTTTGTATAACAGTATCACAAAATCAATTGTGCGAGTGTTCAACAGACATTGTCCACGACAAGCGTCTCCTATAGCCTCATTAACGTTACTTCGTCGGATTGACCTTTCATTTATTACGTTTATTACCTCTTTCGTTAATGGAATTTGAGCATTAAATGATGCTTATTGTTCCGAAATCAAAGGCAATGAGATGGGACAAAAAGAGGACCTATTATTTATATTTAAACAATTCAACATTTTTATGTCGTCGTTCAGGCTCACCGCCTGTCATATTGTCCTAAAATAACTTCTGGTGAAATTTAGGTCGAAAGGTTTAAATTATCCAGGTAAATGTAGGAGATATTGGGAAATGCGAAAAATAAGAAATCAGCTCATAGATATTGATGGACAATGTTGCCTTGTGGTTACGGTGTAAGAATGTTACGCTCTCTTTCTTTTCATATCCTAAGAAGAGATTAAGAGTAGCAATAAAGGGTAAGATTATAAGAAGAGATTCTTAAAAACTTTAGAAAAGATACTTTATAGGTGTTAACAAACGGCAAGATAAGTCAACTGCAAGACAGTCTTTCCCATAGGGAGGGTTTGGCATAATCGCCACGCTTGGCGAGCGGATTGGCGACCGCAGCACCAGTCATATTGCACCATAGAAGCTGCTGCCCGTCAGCGGGCCGCAATTTTGTGTCTTGTATATTTCGAGACGGTTATCAAGCCATATGTTGGTAAATCATTACATTTCAATGCTTTTCCATTAATTCCCTCTTACGACATCCACGGTAAGAGAGGGGGCGGTATATCACGAAAATTCATAACAGTATTTGAATCAAATCAAATAAAATCGAGCGATTTCCAATACAGGGGAAGACAGAGGTCAAGTCTAGACAATTATGTCCCTTCGACCCACCTTCCACCGAAGATATTTTCGCGATAACGTGACAGGTGGTGAGCCCGTCGCCGTCATTACCTCCAAGCCTACGATATAATTCGTACATAAGTTTTTGAAAAACCCATTGGTACGAGCCTTACACCTGGGGATCGAACTCGGGTCTCTTTAAATTCGAAATTCCGGCCACCCATCCACTCGGCTATCGTGACTAATGAAAATATAAGAATTTAATGAATTTAATAATGTTTATGAAAGTACCTAGATATGTTGCTAGCGATGTTGAAAAAAGACTTATTAAATTCCTACATTGCTTTTTTTCAAGCTTGCTGTAATAAATATGAACTTTAGTTGGCCATTCTTTCATAAAAAAAAATCTTCACGCCAATACTGATGTTGATAAAGGTAATTACTAGAAGTAGTAGTAGGGATAGATAATTAAGCCTTTTCGACTCACCTTCCACCGAAAACATTTTTTGGGATAACATAACAGGTGGTCCTGTTGGTGACCCCTGTCGCTGTTTTTATGTCCAAGCCAACGATGTAAATCGTACATAAGTTTTTGAAAAATTCTTTGGTACCAGCCTGCTACCTGGTTTTAAAAAAGGCAGCAAGTGTGACACTCACACCCAATTCAATATAGATATCATGGTCTTCAACGTCTGAGAATTGAACGGAGACTATAGAGATTGCAACATTGTATTGGGAATTGCGTGAAAAATTGCTACATATCTAGGAGCTTTCATAAACATGATTAAATTTATTAAATTCTTGTATTTTCATAGAAAATAAAGGTTTATTCGTGTGTATGAAAAATGTTTTGTATATAATTATTTGTTTACTTCACGCATTCCTTTATACTGAGTAGTCAGAAATCTAAATAACTTAGGCCACATTTCACTGAAGCATACTTGAGACAAGGTGACACGTGGTGAGCCTGCTGCAGTCTCTAATGTCTTGGGATTCGAACTTGGGTCACCTGATTCCAATTGCGATCACCTAACCACTCGTGTCTCATCATCGTGGTCTGTACTTTGTCAATTTGATTAAAAACAGAATAAAAGTATAAGTTTACTTTCAACTATAAGTATATTCTATAATCTCATGGTTTTGAATAACATCGTGAAAATCTATGATTTCAATACTGTTTTTTGTGTTCCGGTAAAAGAGGTAACAAATAAAGTTTCTTTCTTTCTTTCAAAGTTATTGTATAAATTTCTAATTTTAAATTATAGTCTTTATTTTTTATGCGTTTATTTATTTTATGCGTGTTTTAATACTAGGATAGTTAGACTCAATCTAATCCTTTCCATCCACTTTTTATCGGGGACAAGGTGTCAGCTGGCGCCTAATATTCAATAGAGGTCTTACAATATATTTTTATATGGCAAACGCAATACCAGACACTATGCACCATTTACGCTGCTATCCAGCACTGTTTCGCTTAATTTGCATTCGGTATTTTTCGGGAAAGTTGTCTCGCCATCTGTCTGTAGTCAATGGTATTGTTAAGGGTTTTTCCGTATTCGTGACAACGGCGGGAGGAAAGGCCATCGCTTTTCTATGTATGACCATATACATATAACCACATATTCTTTCTCCGAAACCTTTAGCAAGTTTTCTACGCCATTTTCCCAAGTGGTTTTTTCGGCCCGATACGACTTCTCAAAGGCCTTTCTCAATGGCCAGCAACGCATGTGCTACGCCTGGTATTGCAGATGACCTGCTCGTTTGCCTCCCTTTTCTAGAAAAAAATAATAAAACACGAGACTTTCTTTGTGTCTTTTGTTATTCAACATGAAAGAGTTTTCTTAGAACAATAGACAAAGTTACGATGTAAAATTTGGTGGAAGCAGCTTCGTTTAGAAATCATTTTATAATTATTTGTGTTTCTTTCATTTACATAGTTATAATATAAGTCACGATAGCCGAGTTGTTGGGTGGTCGGAATTTCGAGTCGAGAGACCCGAGTTCGATCCCCAGGTGGCAGTACCAATGAGTTTTTCAAAAACTTATGTACGAATTTCATCGTTGGACATAAAGACGGCGACGGGCTCACCACCTGTCACGTTGTCCCGAAAATATCTTCGGTGGAAGGTGGGTCAAAGGGACTTAATTGTCTAGACTTGACCTCTGTCTACCCCTGTATTGGGAATTGCGTGAAGATATATTATTATTATTATTACTTAGTTATTAAAAAATTCTACGACTGTTAAAACTTTTGAATATAAATTGTCAGTAATTATCTATTCATTGTATAACTTTTGTAATGAAATTACGTTTACTTTTTGTTGATTTATTAATTTAAAATCGATGAGCGTTAGTGATGACCCGATAGACTAGTCGGTAGTCAGCTTGTCATCGAAGCTATGGGTTGCGGGTTTGAATCTCGATGCAGGGAAAATTGTCTCGGAAAATACCACGTGAGAATTGAGCAGAGCAGTGACGGGCAGCAGCGTCTAAGTTGCGAAGAGTAAGTAGGGCAATTTTCGTTTTGCTTGCCTTAACGATTATGGAAACGTTTTTCAGCTTAGCTGCGGAAGGTAACCGCAACAGTTTACGCGATTTCTTATAAATCCTAGAGAATACCTAACGAGCTCTAAGCACTTTTTTTGTCTTGAAAATCGATTTCCAGCCTTTGTATAGTTTGTCGATTTGTATAGTTTCTGTACAAGTTGGTTTACATTATGTAAGAAGACAATTTATGCTATTCGTAAAATATTCTACAATTTTTTCTTGCAGAAAAAAATTAAACACCTTCAAAGAGAACACAGAAATCCATCAGACACGTTGTCATTGAACAATATTATTGAATAAGCTACGGTGAAATGTGTGTTGAACGGACTAAATTGTCCAGACCTCTGGTTACGGTCTGCATTGGGAAACGCGTGAAGATAAAAATATTGTATAATTTAACATTTTATCAAAATCAAATTCCGTTAGGCTTTTATATCACTATTGTTGAGTTTCGAGCTTAGCATTTCATCACCTCTTTCACACACATCAAAAAGTAGTGCTTTATGGAATATTTCATTTAAATTAATAACTTGTTACAAGTTTAAGCAAAAACGTGAGGTAACGGCGTAAGAATATTGACACTCCCTTCCTTCCCGTGGGTGTCGTAAGAGGCGACTAAGGGAAACAGCATTGAATTTTGTTATGGTAATCTACAGATGGCGGTATAAACATCTGTAAAAAATCAGATCAAAATATGCAGAACGATGATAGCGTCTGAGGTACGAGTGGTCTGTTACAGAGATCGCCTATCTGCTTTCCAAGCGTGGCGCTTATCGCAAACCCTCCCTATGGAAGAGGCCTTAAGAAATACTGAGGACTTCAACAGGCCCTTAGTATATAAGTTTAACTATGCAAATTTTTAATTTTGTTATTTGAGTTTTTTTTTGAATTAACATATTTAGTGTTCCTAGCAGATGATGAAATCGATAGTCTTGATAATGATAATTAGTGACTATAACTTGTGAAAACCTTTCTAACCATTCGGTGGAAACTATATTACAGTCATAACGACCATACATTCATTCTGGTCTTTTATCAGGTCTTTTATCATCCAATACCTGTCTACCGGGCAGTTTTTGTTTCTAAAGTGTTTATTTACGCTATTTCCAATACTACGATAGACAGAAGTTCTGAAAGATAAGTTCCTTCAACCCACATTTCACATATTTTATTGGGAAAACGTGAGTGTTGGAGAACATAACTTTAAAAAAAACTCATTTGTGGGTGCATACTAGGGATCGAACTCGGATCGCATGACTTGATCTCCAATCACCCAACCATTGGGCTATCGTAAGTTCCTCATTTTTCAATTATTATTTGTCAGAGATACAAATCCCGTTTACAGGGGAGCAAGTGGTAACTTCAGTATTTAAAAGTTAACATTTTAATAGTACCGGCCAATTGGTCGAAGGTTGGTCTTTCGAGTATTGAGCTATCTAACCGTTATATTTAATATGACGTTAGTTTTTTCCAAAACAGAAATTTCCAGTAAATACTGCCAAAACACTGCCAATTAGCAGTGGCAGGACTGTATAAAATGATAATTTTAGGCAGTCTGAGGTATAAATATTGTGCACATAACAGTTAATATTTAATTTCTCATTCACGGCTTCAGTCTAACGAGAACTAATATCTCGACGCTATTTAATCTGATCCTTCTTTATTATTTTAGCGGATTATTTACTAGAATTTAACTAAACGTATTACGTTTTACAACTAACTGAGATGGAAACGCTCGGTAACTGAGCCCGTCTTAAATTAATTAAAATACCAGACTTGCTCAGCCTTGTAAATACTGTATTGTTGTTGAAATCTGCAATTTCTGACTAAATTATCCATCGCTCATGCTGATGTCACGAAATTAAATTGAGCTGATGTTTATAGAACATAAAAATTTTTGGTAAACACAGCATTTTATCAGTGGTAAGTTTTGATCGTAAAATCAAATACGTAAGTATAATGTAGCGCACATTAAATAAATTACATGCATAGATGGGGACTGCATTACATATTACTCTGATCCCAAAATTAAGTAGCTGCACTTGGGTTATGAAATCAAAAAGAACGTAGGAAACACCAACAGCCAGAGCCCAGACAAAGTAGAAAAAGCATTTTTCTATCAGTACGGGAATCGATCCCTTGACCTCAGCCGGTTCAGGTTGCTACTCCATAAAACTTTTATTTACTTAAACTGGTCCACGGAGGTAATCAATCGTTACATCGTCATAAAGTACTTTATGAATGCATCTTTATAAAGTAGGTTATCATCGGAAGCTTTTATGCTCTACATTCACAGTTAAAAGCAAGGAAGGAAGTTACCTTGCGTCTGCGGTCTTATTTCTGGTACACACCGCGTCTCACAAAAATTAACGCAAGAAATGTGAAGTACGTTATAACATAAATATACTTGTTTTATTATTTGCACTTTACTCGTTTAACATTTCTCTGGTTTTACATTAGCAATATGTGGCAAAAGAGAATCTTTGCTATTATGATTTATAAGGAGCACTGATTTTTAAACGCCTGAAGAGATTCATAACTTATGTGTAAAGTCAAAACGCATCTCGATGACATCTTTTTTTTAAAGAAATAAATATATCGAAACTGGACCATTTTCGAAATTAAATTTTGAGGTACGATGTCGCGAACAAACAAATACACATATATTTAGATAGCACCGAACTGTTTGGGTCTGAGGTTAATCTAAGGAGAACTCTTTTAGCTGAGATAAATCAAATGTTAATACCAAAAAGTCACAGGCGATAAATGTGGGCAGTCGCAGCTTTATCTCAAGAGTTGACTGGTCTTCCTTACCAGCTATTACATTTAATAGAATTTTTATTCCTTACTGCGACAATGTCAAGTCTAGGCATTTACATCGGTAACACATTAAGTTGGACACGTCAATTGAATGAAGTTAGTAGAAAAACTTTTGTAGCTTTTACAGTTCAGGCCATTAACCTCTGGAATGCTCTGCCTTTAGACATTCACGGGACGATATCTCTCGATACTTTACATCAAGTTGATGGAGCGACCACCTGCATAATGTTGCGAGGAGTCGATGGATGCAAATGGCACAGGACCGTTCTATGTGGCAATCTTTGGTGGAGGCCTATGTTCAGAAGTGGACTTGTGATAGGCTGCTAAATAATTTATTTACACCAATAAGGTTATGTCCATATTGTAATTTTAACAGTGGTAGAGCCACGTATCAGCTTTTGTTGTTGCGTGAATGGGCCGGCTCGACCGAGGAAGAGAGAGAAGGGGACCTCACAGAATGCCGGCCTGAAGTAGAAGTCTAATAAGGTTCTGCGATTCGTCTGGTGAGTGCAGGTAACCGAAGGCCCATACACCCCCCTCTCCATTTCTGGAGGGCCCACAGGCCCTCCTCCCCCAATTATAAAAAAAAAAAAACTACAATAATCTTGGTAAAACTACAATAATCTTAGAGTCCTCGTGGCATGGTACCAAGAACGCTGGCTGCATTTCCACGTTGAATAGCTAAACTTAACGGTTAAGGGGAAAATAAGGCTTGTGTGATATAATATGGTAAAAATATTAAAAATGTACCTATATATTTAGATTTCTGTATTTAAGTTTCCGTTTCGCAGTACAAATTGGCCTTACATAAAAATGCCTCCATGGAACCATTATCGGGACGCTCTTATGTGTCAGCTTCGGAACTAATTTGTGAATCGGGACAAAGGTGCAATTTAATTTACGAAATGGAACAACGGACACCGGGATAACTAGATTACTTGGAACACAAAGCGATTTCGTATGCGATAGTAATTATTACACAGTAGAAGTGAAGGTCAGTCAACCACTAAACAATCGATTAAAAAGGCAAAGATTATCTGTACTGTTCTGATTTTTTTCCTAATAATGTAATATATACACGCCTTTCCCAATACTTGGCAAGAGAGAGGTCTAGACAATTAAGTCCTTTCGACCCGCTTTCCACTAACAAGACAGGACATTACTTGAGACTACGTTGGTGAGCCTGTCTCCATCAATGTGTCCAAGTCAACGATATAAATAGTAAATAAGTTATCAATAAATCCACTGACACGAGCCTACCACCTGAAGATTGAACTCGGGTCTCTTGACTCGAATCCAGTCCCCCAACCACTTGGATATTGTACCTTATCGGGAATGTAATAGAAAAGATAACCGAATAATATTTTTGAGGGCCTAAAAAGTTTAATCTAAAAGTGAACGATAGACTAAATAAGTTTGAAAATCTCTGCTAAACTAAACTAGATTAAACAAACCGCAAACCGTGCAATGTTAAAATTAAATAAAAATTGATAATTAAAACTAAATTCCATGACAATTAATAAAATCTATAATAACACAATACAATTGTATGCGTCAGCTCCGACACACGTCTGGAGTATACTCCTTACTAACTATTATAAAATATATAGATTAGTAAATTATAGAGATATAATTAAAAGAGAGTAAATGAACGTCACGATAGCCGAGTGGTTGGGTAGCTGGAATTTTGAGTTAAGAGACCCGATTTCGATTCCCAGGTACCAATGGGTTTTTCAAAAACTTATGTACGAATTTTATCGTTTGCTTAGACATAAAGACGGCGATGGGCTTAGCTACTGTCACGTTGTCCCGATAATATCTTCGGTGGTCGGTGGGTCAAAGGGACTTAATAGTCTAGACTAGACCTCTGTCTACCCTTGTATTGGGAATTGCGTGAATAAATGAACGCGTTCAGTGCTATTAATGAGTTTCAAATTATTTCAAATATCGATGAAGTAAGATCTTAAGGCGCCAACTCTAAATTATTACTAACAAATAAAAGAAAAATGAAATACGTTTTGGGAACAACCATTACAGGATTATTTCAATTAATAATGTATATTTATATGTATTAATAATATTTTATTTTAATTAATAGAGGTTCGAAAGTAATTTGTGAATAGGGACGAAGGTGCAATTTAATTTACGAATCCGAATACCGGATACAGTCTTAATTACCAAACGCAACCCGAAGAGATCGGGGTGTTTTATTACACGATTATTTGATACTAGCTGCCCCTGCGGGGTTGATCGCAGTTTAACACTCAGCACGGAACCATTGTTATTTTTTTAAAATGAAAATAGCCTAAATTACTCCTTATAATGTCACCTACCTACCAGAGAAAGTCCTGTTAAAATCGGCTAAGCCGTTTCAGAGCTATGCCAGAACAAAAGAAAAAGAAAAAAATAAGAATGTTTTTTTAAGTAAATAAGGTATGTATTTTCATATGCATTCAGTGTAAAAGTTTCAATTTGAAATTATAAACACACACTTAAACATTATTCATATTTGTATAGATTAATAATGCTATAAAGGTAAAAAGATGTATTATGTAGCCACAATATACAGTTTTTTTTTTCTGAGCTACAGATCAATACTTCACCAAGTCGCTATAAATCAAAATGTTTAAATTATTGTAGCCGGCGGCCATACAATCAAACGATTAAATATTAATAACAAACTATTTCATTAAGTACTTCCGAGCTATTCGAATAACTAATAATATTTTTCATTTTCGTTTGAAGTCTATTGTAAATATTGAATTTGTAACCTTCGTGAAACCAAATTAAAATAATTAATATTCCATTTAATACGAATATATATTACATTTAATTCTATTTTTCGCAGAATTTACTGAGATGAATTCATATTTATACGGGCTCACCACCAGTCACGTTGTCCCGAAAATATCTTCGGTGGAAGGTGGGTCAAAGGGACTTAATTGTCTAGACTTGACCTCTGTCTAGCTGTATTGGGAATTGAATTCTCGTAAATGTGATAAGGAAATTAAATATTTAACTGGCAAAAATATAAATCACATTACATCACACATTCGAATCACGTTTTCATTCTAAAAATTATTAGAATTTTTTCTATTCATAATTTTTGTAATTTATATTTGCTGAACTTAAAATATAATTCTGTGTATATTTTGAATTAAAAAATAAATATATTAAAAACGTACAATTGTGAATGATCGGTGATATTTGTTACATTTAAACCGGTGGTTAACTGAGACAGCGTGACGGGCGGTAAACCTGTCGCGCTCACCGAATTCTACTATTGGTTGGACAATAAGGTTCAAATCGTCCAAAAGTTTCAAAAAAACTCATTTCCTTCCCACCAGGGGATTGAACTCCAGTCACCTGTTTCGAATTTCGATCGTCGTAAAATAAATATCTTCACGCATAGTGTCAGGGTAGCAAGAGGGAACAGATAGCCAATGTTTACGATCCTTTCATACCTCTTTTGCTTCTTTGAAATACATCATTTTTTATTAAGCAATTTTTATTTATTTTAAAAACATGTTTGTTATGCTGAAGTTTTATGTGATTAAATTAAAGAGAAAGTTGAAATTTAAAAAAAATATATTTTTTTCTCTTTATATTAAATACATCATTTTGTTCATATACGCACGTCTTGGTATCCGAGGACTCTTGACCCTCCCCTATACGTGCAATTTACTCATCGAGTCAAAAAGTTAGTCTCAGCATATCTCGTAGCTCTAGTAATATATATTTTGATATTTTTGTAGTAGTATATTTTTGAGTGTTCAACAGACTTCGTCCACGACAAGCGTCTCCTATAGCCTCATTAACGTTACTTCGACGGATTGACCTTTCATTTATTACGTTTATTACCTCTTTCGTTAATGGAATTTGAGCATTAAATGATGTTTATTGTTCCAAAATCAAAGGCAATGAGATGGGACAAAAAGAGGACCTATTATTTAAATTTAAACAATTCAACTTTTTTATATCGCCGTCGAGGCTCACCGCCTGTCATATTGTCCTTAAACTTCTGGTGAAATTTAGGTCGTAAGGTCAAAATAATTCGAACTCTGGAAATGTGGGATATATTGGGAAATGCAAAAAATAAGAAATCAGCTCATAGATATTGCTGGACAATGTTGCCTTGTGGTTACGGTGTAAGAATGTTACGCTCTCTTTCTTTCCATATCCTAGGAAGTGATTAAGGGTAGTAATAAAGGGTAAGATTAAGGGTAGTAAGAAGAGATTCTTAAAAACGTAAGAAGAGATACTTTATACGTGTTAAAGGGCGGCAAGACAAGTCCACTGTAGGACAGTCTCTCCCATAGGGAAGGTTTGCCATAATCGCCACGCTTGGCGAGCGAATTGGCGACCGCATTAACCAAAATTAGAATGTACATTCGTTTATCGATAGTCATTTTTAATCTACCACCGTTTCGTAATGAGGTTCGTCTGACGAAGAAGCATCAGGCTAAAGAAACTTTGTAGGTATCATCTTTTTTGGACAATCTTTTTTTATTTTAATATTAGAAAAAATTTGATGTGATTTTTTCTAGAAATAGCTTGGGAGCATCATCAGCTTATTCCCAGGCGCTACTGTCATAAATATCTGAAATATAAGGTGCCTTGTGCTGCAAAACAAAATATTTTACTTCAAATATATACCTAATACATTTACAGCTTCATGACTGAGATAAAGCCTCTTCGGCTTTATGTTCCTCTAACTACTTGTTTTTCAAAACGACCAGAATTAGCGACATTGTTATTAGTTTTTCATTAAAATTTGCAAGCCTGTAACCTTCCAACAACGTTCATAAGCAAAAGAACATCGAATAAAAGAAAACGTATAAAAGCTTACAAAGCTTTTCATATTTCGTTTCATAAGCCATTACCTACTAGCGGTGCATACAATTTTAAAACGTTGAAAATTGTTAGAGCCCAAAGTAACACCTGCAGGCGCTGTTTGTATTCATTGCTTTTGCAGAACTTATTATTAGGACTCGCACACACTAAGTGAGTATATTTTATAGCCTTTGTTCTCTATTATTGAGTATCACTTTTCACAATTTGCACGAATTTACAGTGTGGAATTAACTCAGACAACTCCTAAAAAGAGTCTGTAATTTCCTATATAAAACGATTTATTTATCGCGTTTTTATAAGTTTTTAACAAAGCTGTCCGAAAATATCTTCGGTGGAAGGTGGGTCAAAGGGACTTAATTGTCTAGACTTGACCTCTGTCTACCCCTGTATTGGGAATTGTGTGAAGATATTTATTTATATTTATTTAACAAAGCTGGATCCGATCCAGTCGTAAATAAAATTAAGTCCAAGACCAAGCATACCACTGCCAGACCTCAAGATACTGTGAGCACGTTTTCGAAACACGAAAATCGTATCATTAAAGATGTGTAGTGTTCGCGTTAATACAAGAAATCATTAGAGTCTATACCTGTTTAATGTTTATATGTCTGTTACTTTGTTATTTTGTTCAGTCAGAGCTTCGATAGCCCAGTGCTAAGTGATCGGAATTCGAGTCGAGAGACGTGTTGGATCCCCAGGTAGTAGGCTCATTCCAGTGAGTGTTTTCAAAATTTATAAACAATTTATATCGTTTGCTTGGACATCACGTTGTCTCAAAAGATGTCGTCGGTGAATGGTGGGTCGAAAGATTGTCTAGACCTCTGTCTACCCCAATATTGGGGGTAGCGTTCTTTTGTTACTTTGTTTGTTTCTTTACTATATTATTTAAATCAACTGCAGGAACAGCTGTAATGTTGAAGGTAATTTTTTCTCGTATATTACCTATAAAATGCCATCAAATACGTCGAATAAGATTTTATTTCACGCTAAATTTTAAGTCAGTAAGTAAATACTATGTAAAATGCCTAGGTGATCACAGAATCACAGTATCATCTAGAAATTCTATGATAAAATTTATACAAAAAAAACATTCTTAAAATGTTTTTTTTTTGTTCCATGTTTTCAATACCGTGATGAACAAAGAACTGAGAAGAAGTTTCTTTTAACGGCTAATTTCACCAGAGCTTATTTAAGACAAATCATTTAGCCGATCTCCTTCCTTAGTGTCTTGGCCTACGATAAAAATAATAATACAGGTTTGAAAAAGTCATTGCTAAGATTTTCAACAAGTGAATTTAATAAGCTTGTTATCTGCCCTAAAGTTGTCTGATTTTTTGAGGTTTTAGTGGTAGACTGCTTATCAACCTAGAAGTTGCCTGGGTCAGTACCGCACTCGTACCTATTCCAGCCGCCTCTCTTAATATTTAAGCTAACGATACAAATCGTTCATAAACTTATTGGAGAGATTTCAAAAGGTGACAGACCTTTCTCCTGTCTGGTAATTTTTTGGGTCAGTACCAACTCATACCTATTCCGGCACCTATTACGACATGTAGCAGTGTAATGTTATGTTCCAATTTGAAGTGCCATTGCCCTAGGCCGAAATTCCGAGAACTGAGATGGAATTATAATACATTCCATCTCAGTTCTCGGAGTTGACAACGCCTTCGTAGCCTTCTTCTTTTGAAATGGTTGCGATGTTGACTGTTAGCACCTCATTAAACCCTACTCTCATACCAAAGATCCTTCCTCTTTAGGTTTAAACTCAAGTGTTTTTACTCTGTTTTTGATCACCCAACCACTCGGTTTGTTTCAGTAGTACAGGAATAAAAAATGTATCACTATAATTAACACGGTGATAGACTCACCACCTGTCAAAATCGGGTCGAAAGAACTTCATCGTCTAGTCTATTTACGCCAGTATGAGATGACAAATGAAAATGAAAATCTTTACGCCATTCGCATTTCTGGGATAGACTGAGGTCTAGACAATTAAGTTCTTTCGACCGAAGACACCTTTCACTGAAGACATCTTTTGGGACAAAAACCCTTTAATACCTATAAAAATGCTCTAAGTAGCAGTGTCTGTAATACTGACACTACCCGAACCCTTGGACATTTTAATTAGTCCAACAACTTATACCCACAAAAACATAAATTGAAAAAGTTCAAGCTGCTGCTAACTTTTTATGTTTAGTGTACGCGATAAAATAACTTGATAAATTGCTCTTTTATAACAGCAGTTCCAATACTGAAGCTCGTAAAGTAAAACTATTTAATAATACTGGATATTTCCGAGCATATCAAAGCATGGCTAACTATAAATGATAAAAAAGTATATTTTAACCATCGTACAGGTGAATGCCCCCAAATTTATTAAGGTATTGAAGGATTAAGATGTTTCACATCATTAATTACCTATTTAATTTACTTTTCAACTTGTACTGGCCAGATGCCAATAATTTTGAGAATAAAAAAGTTTTTATTTCTTTTCCTAAATTACAACACATTGACAATTCTATGTAAAACGGCACGAAAATATGAGAGGATTTGTTACATTACATTATAGGCTTTAGGGCTTTAAGTGGTACCGTCCGGGGATCGATCCTAGGTCAACCGAATATAACTAGCATTCTGATGACTAGGCTTTGACTTTAAATTATGTTAGTTTCTAAAAATACCTAATCGTACCCTGTTCGCATGCGACTGAGAATATTTAGGTGAGGATAACATGTATATTATTTGAAATGTAAATGTATAAATTGATCGGAAAACAAATAAATCATAACTGAGCATTTACAGGCTGTCTCTTTACTTTGTTTTGTTTATGTCCAGCAGAACTGGAATAATATTAAATACAATTAAGTATACCAGAAAAGCAGCATAATGTTTCGAGAAGCCGAAGTATGCAGATGTCACAGGACCACTCTAAGTAGCAATCTTTGGAAGAGTCTTATGTTCAGCAGTGGACTTCTAATAGGCTTTTATTATGATGATCGTGATAATGAATGAAGAAATTACATATTTTTATATAAATTTCAATTTACAATATTTTTACACAAAGTAAATCTCTCATTTCCCCTTACGGATAGGATTTCCAAAACCCCTATCTTAACTAACATTTGCTAATCATTATCCACGAGTATGACAAATTTCCTGTATGTACGAATGAGTGACCTCTCTTTATTACGTAAGATATAGTCAAAGCTACATAGAATAGTCCTTTGCCATCTGCATCCGTCGACTCCATGCAATACTGTGCAGGTTGTCGCTACATCTTATGAGTCCTAGACAGCGTTTGCTTGGAGTAGAAGGTTTCTGATCGAAAACTTTTCTTCCCAAACGGTTGTCAGTTATTTATGGTGGTTCTAATATAACAGCGCTATAATATTGTAACGGAATTTATAATTTATTTAAAATTATAAAATATAATTGTAATATTAAGTAATTCAAACTCATCAAACACATCCGTAAGTAGTGTTTATTATAATATTTTATTTGAATTAATAAGTAACAAGTTTAGCTGTGAAAGTTATTTTTATTCTTTTTGAAAGTTTTTTTTCTTTTTATTTGTTTTTTTTTCATATTCTCTGTTCCACTGGTCAATTGAAAAAAATAATAACTTACTTTCTGGTACTAATGCAAAGTATTCGTAGCACTGTGAAGAAAGTACTTCAAAAATATATTCCCGCCTCACTATCAGACGAATAGCAATGAAGGAAATGATTGTTGTATCGAAAATTTTCACCGCGATCGAGTTTCTTCCACGGTCTTTAATATCGGAAATTGTCGCTTTATAAAATTCTATGAGCAATATTTTTTCCGATTTCGCGGACTGAGATAAATTGGCTAGGATCTAGTGCCTCTTTTAACTTAATTTATATCGTAATTTAGGTTCCTTTTACATCTGACGTGTATTATTTTATTCAATGTATGTTTTTTAACGTATGTTTTTTATGATAGTTGTTATTGAGAAAGTTACTTCGCAACATTCCGCATGCACATATAAAAAGGTATACATTACCTGGTCCGAAGAGAAGAAGAGCACCACCCTCCCTCCCACAGATGCGTGCACTAATCCCACTGTATGTAGCACCACCACTACACTCAAACCAGGTAACATATACCAGAGACTCTGCGGTCGCTCATCGTAGAGTCTACTCGCTCGAGTATTCCTTGTTTTGAGGCGAAACACGTGTCGCGTTTTCGTTGGTGGTATATGTTACCTGGTTTGAGTGTAGTGGTGGTGGTACATACAGTGGAATTAGTGCACGTATCTGTGGGAGGGTAACAGGTAACATATACCTTTTAAAGTAAAACGAGTTTCGGATTTTATTGCGTTTTGAATTAGGTTTTACAAACTATTTTTATTTCCCGACGTTTCGGATGCTTTTCAGCAACCGTGGTCACGGGGGGACTGTCCTCCCGTGACCATGGTTTACACGGATTACAAAATCGTTTAATTTTAAATGTGTAGTATTCGCGTAAATACAAGAAATCATAACATATACCTTTTTATATTTGCATGCGAAATGTTGCGAAGTAACTTTTTCAATAACAACTTTACAATGAAGTTCCGCAAAGCAACGCCTGAGTCAATTAACAATTTTTTATGATAGTAATCCCCAGGTATAAGTTAATCGCGTCCATGCTATACCTAATCGTTTTCTGTTCAATATTGTATTTCGTTTGTTACAAAAATTTGCAAGGTTTTAGAAGAAGCTAGATCTCAAATAATCTGTGCCTTAGTACTCCTATTTATTTAATGAAACATCTATAGCCGCACGTAAAACCGATTTCTGGCGTGGCGACGCTATACAAAGGTATACTAAGTTACACCCTATTACCTGAGAATTAAGGTTTATAATTAAACACTGAAATCACTTTTTTTTATATTTAATTAATTATATTCATTTAATTCATATTAGTGACTATGTAAGTTATATTAAGATTTCATTTTTACATGAAAGGTCATTTCCTTATAGTCAAAAATGTTCAATAATTTTTAAAACGATTAAACATAAACTACCATTAAAATTAGCTGGAGATTTTAATGTAAATTTGTGAGAGCTGAATCTCTGCCATTAATGACATTTCTTCAAAAAGAATTTCAATTGCAAATCAACAACAATCCAAAAGAATCTACTACCAAATATGGAACAACTATAGATGCTGTAATTGTGAGATATCTTGATAATGTTTCATCCAATACTTTTGTAACGTATTAAATAAATATATAAATATCTTCATGCAATTCCCAATACAGGGGTAGACAGAGGTCAAGTCTAGACAATTAAGTCCCTATGACCCACCTTCCACCGAAGATATTTTCGGGACAACGGGACTTTACTACTACGGGACTTTTGTAACGTAGTTTAGTTATCATCGACCAATCGTCACAGTAATACCGGCAGAGGAATAATCGAATATAACTATAACTGAAGTCACAGAGAGAGAGAGAGAGAGAGAGAGAGAGCAAATATTTAAACTGTGGCCGCTTGATATTAATATCGAATTTTTATATCAAATGTAAATAAATGTTTATTAAATAAAGTAACCATTTTCTGTAAGAAATTCGTAATACTTCATTTTTTCATTAGTATTTTGTTAGTACTTCATTTTTTCATTCCTGCAATAATATTATCTTTTATGCATATTACTTGTACACACACGATGTTTCACATCTGCCAGGCGTCCCATGCAAATTAACGATTAAAGTCGTGTATAATATTTCAAAAAAAAATAATTGGTACGAGTCTGCTCCTGCGGAGTTGATCAAAATCAACAAATTCGCACACCAAATGTCTGTATGACTCACATATACACTTAGTTGGCCGGGAGATTTAGGTGAATTGTTATCAATATATAACACAATAAAATATTTAAAATAAAACGATTTTCGGATTTTATCGCGTATTTAATTAGTTTTCACAAACTATTTTTATCCGAAAATCGTTTTATTTTAAATGTGTAAAATTCGCGTACATATAAGAAATCATTAAGAATAAAATATTTTACAGGCTAGAATAACATTTGTTTAGTTAATTTTATTTCATACTAGCTTTTTTCCGCTACTATATACGCGTAACGCGTATTTTCTGAATTTTTTAAACGAAATATCGCTATTTTTTCTTATAAATATATTATTATAAGAAAAAATAGCGATAGAACCAGACTTTCAAATTTGATAAAACTATTACTAGTCAATTAAAAACTTAATATGACCTAAAGCCTAAAGTTAAACCTTCTTAAAGCACGTCACATAGACATGCCTTTTGCGTGGATCCAGATCTGCGTCAGTTGACTTCCTCAAACTATGTCAATGTAAACTTCGTCAATGTAATTCCACCCTGCATTCCCATGCAGGGATTTTTACGTAGCGATATTATAATTTACCGCTTTAAAGTTAGGTTCAGTGCATAAAATGTGGAATGGTTTTCATTTCGAGTGTCTGCATTTGTATTTTATTTCGAAACATTCGAAAAAAATATCCGCAATTACATCTATAATTTGCGCAATTATTTTTTTTTCAATTTTATTTTTCAACCTTAAATGATGTTTACTAGGAAATGAAAGCGAAAAACCTTTAATTTTGCGAAGCGCAGCCCATTTTACACTACGTAAAGCACAAATACGAGTATTACTGGTCATTTTTAAAACTTAATTATTTTAGAAAAATAAATACTACAGTTATCGGAATTCCTCTTATCGGAATTCTTCTTTATAATTTTGTAGTTGTATGTATTTTTTTGGCCTTTTTTATTTAAAGGCGGCGACGGGCTCACCACCAGTCACGTTATCCCGAAAATATCTTCGGTGGAAGGTGCGTCATAGGAACTTAATTGTCTAGACTAGACTTCGCCTATTATATGCTCACCTGCGTATTCCCCGATACTAGGATAGTCAGCGATCATTAGTTCTATATTCTAATATTTGACACATTATTTGATACAATTTGATTGTTGATGAGTCAGTCCTTAACTAAATATCAACAGTTTTGTTAAGGAGATCGAATGGGAGTCTCCTGATTCTAATCCCGATGATTCAATTACTATGATGATAAATGATTTGTTCTTATACTTTTAGATAAAGATACCTTAAAAAATATTTAATTAAAATATATTCTTATAGATATAGATATGCATATGCATATATATAGATATGCACAAATTCAAAAATGCCAGGGCTCCAGAGAAAATTGAAAAAATTACATGACATTTGGTCAGCGTTTATTTGTCTGATTAAGAAACTTCTTCAATTAATGTCTACTTGGTCAAGTAAAATGAGATACTGTAAGGGAAAATTAAAACACTTATAAACTTTAACAGAAATTTGATTCCATAAAACAGAATAGAACATCGATTCTAGATGTTTATTTGCAAGAATATGGTTACATCAAGGTCTTTATTATTTTACCTGTTACTGTACTGTACCCCAAAAGAGAAGTTTGAACACTTTACTATAAGTTATTAATGCTAACATAGAAAAGTTAAAAATTACATCTCTCTATTAGGTATCGAAATAGATTCCCACTTAAACTGGAAAGCATTAATCTGTTAAATTCTGTGGAAGTCTATTTATTTCTTTCTTATTGTACAGAGTGATTCCCATAAAGTATGTGTTCTTTTGAAATACATTTAAATTACATTGTGTTAAATTACACAATGTAATAATAAAAACACACAGTTAAATTACTTGTACTTACATTAGTTAAAGAAATTTTAAGGCTATATTTTAGAGTATAATTGGAGTTTCGTAAAAAACTAAAGCCGTGTGGTTCCGGCTTAAGAATATATTACCCGTGAGAGGCAAAATAGGTGAATAAGAGACAAGCCTACCGAAAGATGGCGGGATAACCATCTAATAAAATATCGGAACAAATTCTGCGGATCGGTGAAGGATAGAAGCGTCGAAAGTACAAGATGTCTATTACTCTAATGACCATTCTACTTGCCAAGCATGGCTGTGATAGCTGACTACAAAATTTGAATTTTTAATTTTTTTATATAAGTCACGATATCCGAGTCGTTGTGTGATCAGAATTCGAGTCTCTTACCCGAGTGCGATCCCCAGGGGGTAAGCTCGTACCAATGTTTTTTTTTTCAAAACCTATCTACGATTTATATCGTAGACGTGGATTTAAAGACGGCGACAGACTCACCACCTGTCACGTTTTCCCGAAAAATTTCTTCTGTGAAATGTGGTTCGATATGAATTAATTGTACAGGCATCTGTCTTCGCCAGTATTGGGATGGGCGTGAAGATATTTTTTTTTATGAAATGCTGCTAACAAATGCAATAATCTAAAATTCGATCCTAGGCCAATCGAATATAACGAGCGCCTTAACGACTAGGCTTTGACTCTAAATGATGTTAGTTCCTAAAAAGTACCTAGTCGTACCCTGAGTCGTTTCTCTTTACTTTATTTTACTTATGTTCAGCAGAAATGGAATAATATTAATTATAATTAATTATTAAATTAAAGAGAAAAAGGTAAAATTTCAACTGACTCGGGCGGGATTCGAACCCGCGACCTTCGTGTAATACATGGTGGCTTCGTGTAAGAGCGTCGCCACGGATTGGCGAAGGTCGCAGGTTCAAATCCCGCCCGTGTGAGCGGAAATTTTAACTTTTTTCTCTTTAATTTAATAACAGCCCCCCACGAACACCCGCAATACCAGAGGCATAGCAGATGCGTTGCCGGCCTTAGAGTGACCCCCCCCCCCCCCCAGAATTGCGGGAGGGGGGTGTGTGGGCCTCCTGTTACCTGCACTCACCAGACGAATCGCAGAAGTTTGTAATACTTCTACTTCACGCTGCTATTCTGTGAGGTCGAGGTACTTCCCCGGTCGAGCCGGCCCATTCATGCAACAACAAAAGCTGATGCGTGGCTCTAATCATTGTACGAATGAGTGACCTTTCTTTATTACATAAGATATAGTCAAAGCTACATAGAATAGTCCTTTGCCATCTGCATCCGTCGACTCCACGGAATAGTGTGCAGGTTGTCGCTACATCTTACGAAGAGTCCTAGACAGCGCTTGCCTGGAGTAGAAGGATGCTGATCGAAAACTTTTCTTCCCAAACGGTTGTCAGTTATAGATGGTGGTTCTAATATAATAGCGCTATCATATTGTAACGGAATATATAATTTATTTAGTATTATAAAATATAATTGTAATTTTAAGTAAT
This sequence comes from Sericinus montela, assembly GCA_029286605.1. Classification (NCBI taxonomy): domain Eukaryota; kingdom Metazoa; phylum Arthropoda; class Insecta; order Lepidoptera; family Papilionidae; genus Sericinus; species Sericinus montela. The sequence goes on from JAGSMR010000016.1 coordinate 6,446,880, forward strand.
TCAATCTCATCCAACACATCCGTAAGTAGTGTTTATTATAATATCTCATTTGAATTAATGAGTAACAAGTTTAGCTGAGAAAGTTATTTTTATTCTTTTTTAAGGTTTTTTTCATATACTCTGTTCCACTGATCAATTGAAAAATAATAACTTACTTTCTGGTACTAATGCAAAGTATTTTAAATATGTAGACGACTAGCAATAAAGGAAATGATTTTTGTTACGAAACTTTTCACCGCGATCGAGTTTCTTCCACGGTCTTTAATATCGGAAATTGTCGCTTTATAAAATTCTATGAGCAATATATTTTCCGATTTCGTGGACTAAGATAAATTGGTTACGATCTAGTGCCTCTTTTAACTTAATTTCTTTCTTAATTTCGGTCCCTTTTACATCTGACGTGTATTATTTTCTTCAATGTATACAACGTATGTTTTTTTGTTGTTGTATGTAAGTATATTTGACTTATTGTCGTCTTAAAAATCCTTTTAATTCTCTAACTTTGTAAAATATGTGGTTTTACGATATAAGAATATACTAATGATAGTAATCCCTGGGTATAAGTTAATCGCCTTCACGCTATACCTAATCGTTTTATGTTCAATATTGTATTTCGTTTGTTACAAAAATTTGCAAAATTTTAGAAGAAGCTAGAAGAAATTTCTATTTGAAATAATCTTCGTCTTAGTACTCATATTTATTTGATGATTTTTTATTGTTTCTCTGTTCATAATATTGCGTGTACATAATTAGTAAAAAAATGACAATCGATGCGTGTAATGTGTGTTACGTATATCAATGAATAAATGATAGATTAAATTTGATTACATTGCCGCTTATTGTAACGTCATAACAGGTGGTTGACCAGTCGTCATCTTAGAATGCAAATTAACGATTAAAATCGTTTATAAATTTCTAATAAATAATTGGTACGAGTCTGCTCCCAATGGCGGAGTTGATCAAAATCAACTAATTCACACACCAAATGTTTGTAAGACTCACATATACACTATTTTGTACACTGTGGCCCGGCCAGCCGGTCGAAATAAAAGCGGTTCTTCTAGTAAATAATAACATAACACAATAAATTATGTACAATATAAATCAGTCAGCACGGCATGGTTAAAATCTATAGTCACTGGCCTCTATAGAAGCTCGAAGAGGTCAATTACTAGGCTTCAAGTGGTATTTTATCTGCATTCTACGCCACCAAGTTCAGAACAGTTCACAGCTACCAGCAACGAACAATGTAGGGCGCAGTCGTGAGCGCTCAGTTCAAACCTGAAGGGTAGGGCTGCTTAGTTTGCAGCCCTTAAATATAAGTTATTTGCAGTTTATTGATTTGTAAACGTAGAAATACTATTTACACCACCCTTTACAATGATATATACAATCATTTGGTCAATTTAGACAGTTAAAAGATAACATTTTATTCATGTTATAATTCAGCTCGCTCCGAGACCAACTAGATTTGTACGGTCACTCCAATGAAAATAAACAAAATCGAATCGCCACTTTGGAACGCTCTCCAAGCGGCCAGGCGCTGCACCACGGAAGTTTGCCAAGTTACAACGCACACTTAGTTGGCCAGGAGATTTAGGTCATATGTTTCAAAATATAATATAATAAAATATTTTACAGACTAGAATAACATTTGTTTAGACAATTTTCTTTGATACTAGCTTTTCCCGCTACTATATACGCGTAACGAGTATTTTCTGAATTTTTAAACGAAATATCGCTATTTTATCGATAAGTAGATAATAAGACCCTAAGCTTTCTTATAGCATGTTACATAGACATGCCTTTTGCGTGGATCCAAACCTACCTGCATCAGTTGTCTTCCTCAAACTATGTTAATGTAAACTTCGTCAATGTAATTCCACCCTGCATTCTCATGGATTATCGTATAAACTATTGACTTAGCGATATTATAATTTACCGCTTTAAAGTTAGGTTCAGTGCATAAAATGAGGATAGTATTTTTTTCAAGTGTCTGCATTCGCATTTTATTTCGAAACATTCGAAAAAGATATCCGTCATATCGTCTATTATTTGCGCAATTACTATTTTTTTTCTTAATTTTTTTTAAGTTTGAATGATGTTTACCAGGAAATGAATACAAAAAACATTTAATTTTGCAAAGAGCAGCCCATTTTACAAGTACACTACGTAAAGCATAAATAACCTTTTTAAAACTTAATTATTTTAGAAAAAAAAATATAGAAGTTATCGGCATTCCTGATTTCTTCTTTATAGTTTTGCAGTTGCATAAATTCTTTTTTCGACTCTTTTATAAATAAAACACCTACAAGACGCCAACGGGCTCACCATCTGTCACGTTGTCCCGAAAATATCTTCGGTGAAAGGTGGGTCGAAGGGACTTAATTGTCTACACTAGACCTTTATCTACCCCTGTATTGGGAATTGCGTGAAGATATTTATTTTTATTAAATATTATATCGTACATTAATCAACAACATTCTTGAGAACTATGACCATCAGGGTCCGCTAACAATACGGCTTCTTTGAAACTTCTATACTTTTTCAGTTCTATGTCTTTGAAACCAGAACCCACCGGATTGCAGCAGAAATGGAAAAGAGTGTAGAGCTCCTGTGGCATCGGTATAAAAATTACTCACATTCTTCCCGTGGTTGTCGATAGATGCGATGTTATAGATCATTAAATTTGTAAAAGGCTAGTTATATATATTTTGGCCACCTGCGTGAACGATTGGCGTATACACCAGTGTTCAAGGTGCTGCCATCTCTGAGGCCGTGGATACGATTCCCGGGCGGAATAAAAACCCCTTTTACAACAATTTCTGATGCCTTAGTTGTTTCCGATTCCATAACACAAGTGCTTAGCTGCTTACTTTGGGATCTGAGCAAAGTATTTGACGTTGTCCCTATCTAAAAATACAGGACTAAAATTTTCGATGTATGTATGTGTGTGCCACATGATAATTCCCGATACGAGAACAATCAGAGAAGTTTAGTACTCTATCTTTATTTTTAAAATACATTATTTGGTACAGTGTGACTATTGATGAGTCAGTCCTTGCCAATCAAAACCAACGATATAAATTGTACAGTTTTTTTTAGGAGATCAAACTCGAGTCTTCTTATTCGAATTCCGATGACCTAATCACTGAGCTATTATGATTTGTTCATATACTTCTAGATAAAGGTACAATAAAAAATATTCAATTAAAATATATTCTTTAAACGTATGCATAAACTTCAAAGTTGCCAGGGCTCCAGAAAATTGAAAAAGTTACATGACATTTGGTCAGCGTTTATTTGTCTGATTAAAAAACTTCTTCAATTAATGTCTACTAATGGAAAAATTATTTTATTTACAGAAAAAATGTGTTAATATTTACAATACTTATTAACTAAAAACTATTATAATCGTAGAGCCCTACTCCTCGTGGCATGGTACCAAGAACGCTGGCTGCATTTCCACATTGATTGGCTAGACTTAAACGTTGAGCGTGATAAGAACCAGCACTCTTGTCACCAGCGGCAACTATAAGTCGCGGATTCAATTTCTTTAGAAACTGCATCGCGCGGGGACCCCACGGACCGAATTTCTCTACGGCAAATGGAACAAATATATAGTCTCCTTTCAAAGACTCATATTTCCGCCATTTACCAGATTCAGCTGCCTATGATGCCGCCCCGGCCCTTATCGAAGTACCCTTGATATAAGAGGCCGCTAATGTATCGACGCAAGTTGCGTTCCACACAAGAGTTTTGCCTCTCTCCCAAGGGACTAAAGTCAAGCTGTCGGGTCTCTTACCATCCTCCCTAAATATTCCACAAGGCTCTAAAACCGATGGAATATTTATGGCAACCAGAGCCCTTCGGATGATTTCATTCAAGGAACCGTGACGAGATAGTCTGCCGGCACTTTTTAGGAATGAAAGTCCTAACTCGTCGACATCCCTGCCACAAGGACATCGATGTGGTAGACAAATCGACGCTCCCAATCATATTCCTACAGATTGGGACTATGTCTACTTGGTCAAGTAAAATGAGATAATGTAAGAGAAAATTAAAAAACTTATAAACTTTAACAGAAATTTGGTTTAATAAAGTAGAATAGAATAAAATAGAATAGATCTTTATTTCCAAGAATATGGTTACACCAAGGTCTTTATTATTTCACCTGTTGATAAATTACACCAAAACTAAAATAATACAATTTTATCTACCCCAAAAGAAATCTTATTAGTTAGCTAAAGCTAAAATTATTAGTAAAAAAAAATATATATTATTAATAAAATCACGATAGCCGAGTTCGACCGGTGGGTCGAACTCCACCGAAGATATTTTCATTTACATGACAGGTGGTAAGTCTGTCGCCGTCTTTATGTCCAAGATACCGATATAATTCGTGCATAAATTTTTGAATATACCCATTGGTACGAGCCTGCCACATGGGGATCGAACTCGAGTCTCTCGACTCTAAATTGCGATCACCCAACCACTCGGCTATCGTGACTTTTTTTAATATTAAACATGCTATTAAAATTATTACGGGCTATTTTGATGATGAGGTTTCGTGTAGTAAAGCGACTAAGGGAAACAGCCTTGAATATATTTATCGCAACAGATAGATAGCGGGATAAACATATCTAAAAATATCAGCGCAAAATAATCAGACCGAAGATTGGCAGCAACGTCTGAGGTACGAGTGGTCTGGTACTGCGATCGCCAAACGGCTGGCCAAGTGTGGCGATTATGGCAAATTCACCCTATGGAAGAGGCCTATGTCAAGGAATAGGAATAGGAATGTATTACATGTAGTGGATTCTAACAGGCCGATATCTACGTATGTGCATGTATTATGTTGACATGATAAAAAAAACTGAATAATACCGGTTCTGATTTTTGGTCTAGGTACCACAAGATAGTCGGTTAGTTACCTGTGTTTTACTACTATCCAGATAAAGTCTAAAATGGCTCATATATAGCAGGCTTTTTTCTTTCATACATATGTGACAGTAGAGTAACATAATTACGATTTATGAAATTAAAGTCCCGAGATCGACTTTGTGGCAGTCACTAAATCGTATTAGAGATCTTTAGAGGGCGTAGCGTCTAGACGACTTAATAGCATTTGAATTCATTTATTGATAATAGGAATAGTCAGTATTAATTTGCGTGCTCTTATTTTTATCATTTATGTGTTCACCTATTCTCAATAAATAAATAATATACTTTTGACGAACTCCGTGGACATTCTAGAGACTGGAACTATTGTGAGCGTCGTTCGTGTGCTCGAAGGTGTGTGACGTAACTGATTTTTGCGCTGAAAGAGCGCAAGGCAGCACCCTTCTGACATAATTGTAGGTGATGACTGCAAGTGATCCAGCCTTGAGCGCGTCTCGTTTGGCATCGAGCTCTTCTATATAATTAGTATTACCTTATTTTGCTAATATCTTTATTTTGCTGTCGACAGGCCAGCATAATAGTTTCTGAAAAATTTTCTCTTATTTAAGGAAAATGCGCCGTAATTGCTCTGCTTGGAAAATCAATTACCTATTGCAGTACCAAACAGTTAGCATCTTAATTTTAATTTTGTTTTGTGTAATGGCTTCATGTTATTCCCATTACAAGGGTTTTTCGAAGACATTTTTGGGACAACGTAACATGTGGTGAGCCTGTTTCCCTATTAATATCCAAGCAATCGATAAAATTCGTACATAAGTTTTGGAAAAACGCATTGGTACGACCCTAGCGCTTGGGTTTAAACTCCGGTCTCTTGACTCGAATTCCGATGACTCAACCACTCGGCTACTCACTTGGGACTAGTATGTCATTATTTATTATACTGTCATTTGTCAGTCAAAATATTCAATCTAACGCTATTATTGCTGTAGTCATAAGTTATCTTTACAATAAAATAAATTAGATTTATTTCCTAAAAGTCACGACGAGTGCTTGGGTGGTCGGAATTTTGAGTACAGAGACCCGAGTTCGATTGTCTCATCTAGCTGGACTCAAGCTACTTTACCTGTTAGATTTGGAGGTATCGGTATAAGAGAGGTTTCAAATATTGCGCTGCCGGCTTTCCTTGCCTCCGTACACAGTGTTCATGATTTGTCACGTAAAATTCTTAAGAATGATTTGGACTTGACCTTTGGTACCGAGGCAAGAGAAGCATGGTTACGTCTTTGTCCCGGCGAAGATATTCCACTGGAACCTAACTCACAAAAACGGTGGGATATCCCGTTGGTTCCGAATGTGCAGAAATGCTTACTGAACAATTTTCACTGTGACAGAGACCGCGCTCGCTTTCTAGGTGTTACCATCAAGTAACCTTGGTGCATTACTAGATAACGAAAATTTACGTATAGCTGTAGGAATACGATTGGGAGCATCGATTTGTCAACCACATCGATGTCCTTGTGGCAGTGACGTCGACGAGTTAGGCCTCCACGGACTTTCATGCCAAAAGTGCCGGCAGACTATCTCGTCACGGTTCCTTGAATGAAATCATCCGAAGGGCTCTTGTTTCCATAAATATTCCATCGGTTTTAGAGCCTTATGAAATATTTAGGGAGGATGGTAAGAGACCCGACGGCTTGACTTTAGTCCCTTGGGAGAGAGGCAAAGCTCTTGTGTGGGACGCAACTTGCGTCGATACATTAGCGGCCTCTCATATCAAGGGTACTTCGATAAGGGCCGGGGCGGCATCTGAGGCAACTGAATCGGGTAAATGGCGTAAATATGAGTCTTTGAAAGGAGACTATATATTTGTTCCCTTTGCCGTAGAGACAATCGGTCTGTGGGTTCCCCGCGCGATGCAGTTTCTAAAGGAATTGTATCGGCGACTTATCGTTGCCGCTGGTGACAAGAGAGCTGGTTCTTTTCTCGCTCAAGGGTTAAGTCTAGCCATTCATCGTGAAAATGCAGCCAGCGTTCTTGGTACCATGCCACGAGGAGTAGGGCTCTACGATTATAATAGTTTTTAGTTAATAAGTATTGTAAATATTAACTTAATTGTTTCTGTAAATAATAATTTATGATTTAAAAAATGATAGTAATCCCTGGGTATAAGTTAATCGCCTTCATGCTATACCTAATCGTTTTATGTTCAATATTGTATTTCGTTTGTTACAAAAATTTGAAAAATTTAGTACACCTCATTATGAACAATGAAGATGCGGTAGATACAATATACTGTTTCTTGTGCACTCTAGTTTGCTCCTATTATAAGTTTTCCTATTACAAACCTGCTAGAAGAAATTTCAATTTGAAACAATCTGTGCCTAGTACTCATATTTGTTTAATGATTTTTTATGGTTTCTCTGTTTTTAATAAATGGTAGATTAAATTTGATTACATGTCGTGACAGGTGGTTAACCAGTCGCCATCTTAGAATGCAAATTAACGATTAAAGTCGTGTATAAATTTCAAAAAAATCATTGGTACGAGTCTGCTCCTGCGCAGTGGATCAAAATTAACTAATTCACACACCAAATATCCGTAGGACTCACATATACATTCTTTTGCACACCCACTTAGTTGGCCGGGAGATTTAGGTCAATTATTATCAATATATAACAGAATAAAATATTTAACAGGCTAGAATAACATTTGTTTAGATAATTTTCTTTCATACTAGGTGTTCCCGCTACTATATACGCGTAACGCGTATTTTCAGAAATTTTTAAACGAAATATCGCTATTTTTTCGATATTTCGTTTAAAAAATATGTCGTTTCGTATTTTATGTCGAAACATTCGAAAAAAATATCCGCAATTACATCTTTTATTTGCGCAATTATTTTTTTTTTAAATTTTATTTTTTCAAGTTTAAATGATGTTTACCAGGAAATGAAAACGAAAAACATTTAATTTTGTGAAGAGCAGCCCATTTTACACTACGTAAAGCATAATTATTATTAGTCTTTTAAAGCTTAATTATTTTAGAAAAAAAAATACAACAGTTATCAGAATTCCTGAGTTCTTCTTAATAATTTTGTTGTATGTATTTTTTCGCCTCTTTTATTTAATGACGGCGACAGGCTCACCACATGTTACGTTGTTCCAAACATGTCTTCGAAAAACCCTCGTATTGGGAATAACATGAAAAGAAGCCATTACACGAAAAGAAATTAAAATTAAGCTGCTAATTGTTTGGTACTGCAATAGGTAATTGATTTTCCAAGCAGAGCAATTACAGCGCATTTTCCTTAAATAAGAGAAAATTTTTCAGAAACTATTACGCTGGCCTGTCTACAGCAAAATGAAGATACATGTATTACCTGCATTAGCAAAATGGTACTACTAATAATATAGAAGAGCTTGATGCCAAACGAGACGCGCTCAAGGCTGGATCACTTGCAGTCATCACCTACAATTATGTCAGAAGGGTGCTGCCTTACGCTCTTTCAGCGCAAAAATCGGTTACGTCACACACCTGCGAGCACACGAACGACGCTCACAATAGTTCCAGACTCTGTGACCGCAATCGATCGGGATACTATATAATATGGAATATCCACGGAGTTTGTCAAATGTATATTATTTATTTATTGAGAATAGGTGAACACATAAATGATAAAAATAAGAGCACGCAAATTAATACTGACTATTCCTATTATCGATAAATGAATTCAAATGCTATTAAGTAGTCTAGACGCTACGCCCTCGAAAGATCTCTAATACGATTTAGTGACTGCCACATAGTCGATCTCGGGACTTTAATTTCATAAATCGTAATTATGTTACTCTACTGTCACTTATGTATGAAAGAAAAAATCTTGCTATATATGAGCCATTTTAGAATGAGCCTGTTGCCGTATTCATGACCATGCGAACGATATTATTGGTACATAAGTTTTTGAAAAAACTTATTGGTACAACCCTAACGCTTGGGTGTAAATTCCGGTCTCTTGACTCGAACTCCGATGACTCAACCAGCCACTCGGCTACGGCTTACTTGGGACTAGTATATCGGTATTTATTGTACTGTCATTTGTCAGTCAAAATATCAAATCCAACGCTATTATTGCTGTAGTCATAAGTTATCATTACAATGAAATGAATTAAATTTAATTCCAAAAAGTCACGACGAGTTTGTGGGTGGTCGGAATTTCGAGTTCAGAGACCCAAGTTCGATTCCCAAGTGACAGGCTCGTACCAATGGGTTTTTCTAAAAACTTATGTACGAATTTTATCGTTGGTTCGGACGTAAATACGGCGACTGGCTCCCCACCTGTCACGTCGTCCCGAAAATATCTTCGGTGGAAAGTGGGTCGAAGGGACTTAATTGTTTAGACTAGACCACTGTCTACCCCTGTATTGGGGATTGTGTGAAGATATTTATTAAAAAAATTATTCACTGATTAGGTCTTTCCATTGAAGCATCTGATAGAAACATAAGTATTTTTAAGACACCGACACGTAAACTTAACATATACGTGAGACTTGACTATCGTACAATCTCCGCCCTTAGCTATAACTTCGATACTTGTCGAGAAAAAACTTTAAAACTGGAAACGTAAATGAGTATTTCCCTTTGCATTTAAATGTCTCTCAACGTGTGAAGGTGCGCACGTGTTATATTGTTGAGGATTCGCTGTACGCAACACATTCCTGTGTTTTTTATCTGTTTACTGATCATTATTTGCTTAGCAATGCTAACAGAGCATGTTCAGGTATATATAGTTTTTCTTTTTATGATTCAATCAAAGATATATAAATACTGCTTATTATGTTATGTATATAAATATATTCAGTATACTTTGCATTACGGTCACAGTTAGAAAAGAGATAGCAATATTTATCTGTTTAACTGTAAATACTGTTATGTAATTATATTTCGCAAATATTGAATCATAAACTAAATATCAGTCTAGTCTAGACATCCATTGTTGATATTATTGTGTAAATTACGCTCACCTAAAGAAACCTTGTGAAAACCTACTCAAACAGTATTCGCATGCTCATCATTAGAACTTATTCAAAAATAATTGAATTAAATTAAAGATATAAAGAAGATTTTCTATGTGCAATATAAATATATATATATATATATATATATATATATATATATATATATATATATATATATATATATATATATATATATATATATATATATATATATATATATATATATATATATATATATATATATATATATATATATATATATATATATATATATATATATATATATATATATATATATATATATATATATATATATATATATATATATATATATATATATATATATATATATATATATATATATATATATATATATATAAATGTATAAAACCTGTCACAACTTTGTGGCAGGGTCATTAATATTTTGGTACTTTCGGCATTACGCTGTTTAAATATGAAGTATTGCTACAAGTTTTCTAGTGTTCTTTCTCTGTAACAACATACATTCATATTAATCACACAAATATTAAGGTGATCGGAATTTGAGCCAGAGTTCAATAATTTTTTATATTATTTTTCTAATATTATTTTTTTATTTATATGACAGTAGTATTTAACACTGCACTTTTGTCCTGAATGTAAACATATACGTACGTAAATATATTGTGTCTAGGACTTTTACACAAAGAAGCCAATAGGCTCAGCACCTGTCATAGTGTCTCTAACAGGCTTCGGTGAAAGGTGGGTCGAAATGAAGATATTGTCAAGACCTCTCCAGAATTGGGAATGTGGGCGATGATATTTATATTTTTTTATTATTTTCTGTAGGAGCTACCAAATGGATTGACCTGCAGTACACAACATCGCAAACAATATCAAAAGAATATAGAAATAAAAAATATGTCATCACGCCGTTCCCAATGCAAGGGTTAAATAAATAAATATCTTCACGCCATTCCCAATATTCCCAATACAGGAGAAGACAGAGGTTTACACAATTAGGTCCTTTGGACTCACCTTCCACCGAACAAATTTTTTGGACAACGTGGCAGGTGGTGAGTTTGTCGCCGTCGTTATGTCCAAGCCAACGATATAAATCGTATTCAAGTTTTGAAAATACCCAATGGTACAAGCCTGCCAGGGTATCTAACTCAGGTCTCTTGACTCGGATTCCGATCAACCAACCACTCAACTATCGTAAATATTGGGAAAGTAAGGCGTGATTTTTTTTATATGTGGTATATTTTTTAACATGATTACTTCTTCTGCCTTTGACTCATTAGAATCGTCTGGGTCTGTAACAATGGGTTTACTTATAATTAAAAATAAAACATCCATCCATCAAGGGACATACCAACATTGAAATAAAGGCAAATAATATAAATACTTTTTATTGCAGTTGTTCTCAAACTTTCATAAATAAATAAATATTTTGTTTTGACTAAGCCTGAAACAACGCTGATTGTTATCCGTTTATGTTTTTGCGATAAAATAAACACAAATTTCGTGATACAGAGCAACCGAAATGCAATTAATGTTCCCAAAATTCCAATTTACAGAATGAATTAGTTAAGTTACTTTTGTTACTATATGCACATTACTGCATAACTATACTGTTGAGAAGAATGATAATGGCGAATCGGCGTGACAATTTTCCACGCCGATTCGACAAGTTTATAATAAAAGTACATCAAGGGGGTTACGGTGTATGAATATGTATACCACTCTATTTATTCTCTTGGATGTCGTAAGAGACGGCAAAGAAATAGCTTGAAATTGGCTGAAATATTGCGGAATAAACACCCCGAAAAATACCAAATCAAAATTAGGCAGACCGGTAATGGCCAGGGGCGTTTAAGCTGCATGATGTGTGATACTAGGATGGCCAATTTCCTTGCTAAGTATAACAATATAATAAATAAATATCTTCACGCCATTCCTAATACAGGGGTAGACAAAAGTCTGGGCAATAAAGTTGTTTCGACCTACCTTCCATAGAAGACATTTGTGGGACAACATGACAGGTGGGTAGCCCGTCGCCGTCTTTATGTACAAGCCAACGATTTAGTTCATACATAAGTTTTTGAAAAAACCAATTGGTACGAGCCTGCCACCTGAGGATCGAACTCGGGACTCTCGACTCGAAATTTCGACCACCTACGCCCACTCGGCTATCGTGACTTCTTAAGCTGAACATAAATATTATGGGAAATCTCTCATAAGAAAGAGGTATATGACGACCTCCGTGAACGAGTGGCGTAAACATCGGTATTCAAGATTTCGCCATCTCGAGGTCCCGGATTCGATTCCCGGTCGAGTCAATGTAGAAAAACCACTGTTTCTACATTTACTCGGTACAGGGTGTTTGTGGTTCGTTGTTTCCGATTCCCAAACCACAAGTGCTTTAGCATCTTACATTGGGATCGGAGCAATGTATGTGATGTTGTCCTTATCTATATGTATATTTATATATGCCTTGAGGATTATTCGGGCCGTGAAGTAAGTATGTGGGTCATAGTGTACAATATCATTGGTATTAATCAGCAACATTATTGAATATATTTTTTTTAATTTTCAAGGTAAGTTTTACTTCTAAGCATTATGTAAAGTTCTTTACATTTTATGGCATATAAATTTTAAAACTTTACTTAATAACATTTCATACAAAATTGCAGTAAATTTTCGTTGCGGAGTAATATTACATATTTTAGTTTCCTTTGTGATTACACTCCTGCAGCACTAAAGTTACGTTTAATTCCCTTAATAAATTCTCAAAGAATTCTTAACATTTACCAAGTTTCACTTTGTGTGCTAGGTTCCCTAACTTTCCGCATGAGCACGGGTTTTATTCGTGGAAACTTTTGTAAGATATATTAGATTCCACAGTCATATTCCTCTTGAAAACGGGTTTTGTCACAGTTTTTTCACCACATTATTTTTTTAGCATCCCACAATTTTCATCATAATTATGTGGCGACTATGTCTATGTCTATGTCTCCACATAAGAAGCTCGCTAGTGGCGGATTCAGGAAACAAATCGACATTCTACATTGCGCTATCGAAGTTCGCACGATTACATGCATATATACGATTACCGATAGCGCACACTGGTGGAGAAGACGTCCTCCCCAAGGCGCGATCTACCTGTCTGACGAGAAACCTGTGCCGCTTGCTCTCGCGCCGCCCGTTACGTCTTAGCTTACGTATTTATATTACACGTTTAATGTTTCATTGTGTTATAGAACTGTAATCTTGCTTACTTCCTACCTATTGTCTAATCTTGTTTGTGCTACTACTCATTTTTCTTTTCGCCTTCTATTCTTTTGTGTATGTGACAATATAACTGTTATGACTGCTTAGTGTGCATTATACCAGCAACGGATAATAGTGACCATACATCTCGACTCACCGTTACAGATTACAGATCTGGTCACAGCCTGTCACCGCAACGCCAGATTGCTCAAGGTTAAGCTCTCCGCACTTCCGACCTCCAGTCTCAGCAAGGGAGTGATGTGGCGACATCTATGTCTACACATAAGAAGCTTGCTAGTGGCGGATTCAGGAAACACATCGATGTCCTTCATCGCGCTATCGAAGTTCGCATGATTACTTGCATATATACGATTACCGATAGCGCACACTAGTGGAGGAGACATCCTCCCCAGGGCACGATCACCCGACCTGGCGGGTAGCTACCCTTTTCCTGCAGCACATCATCCGCTACAATTATAAACAATCATAATTCAAGTACATTCATTCATGTTCATCACACAAATGTTTGACCCTAGCAGGATCAGCACCCACAACCCTTAGCTTTGAAGGTAGAGTCTTCTTTAAAATCAATTCTTGAAGCATTAACGGCTAGCAGTAATGCGAGGTGAAAAACGAGCTACATAGTTCACCGAAGCAGTGGCTACTACGTCGTTTTTTACACATGCTAGTTAGCTTTGTGTACAGGTTCCCTTATCGACGTATGTTGGTTTTTCTTTTTCTTAAAAATTCTTTCCATCCGTCTCGCTAGACCCGTCAGATGACAAACACGTGCCTGTGTTCTAAGGGTTTGAACTATTACCAGCCCACTTTAAATGTTGTGTCGACTACTGCATCCATAATCCACCTCAATTCGGTCGCGGAGGACATAAAGAATTTCATCTTCTAGCCACAGAAATAAATAAATAAATACATTCGTGTATTTCTTAAAATGTCACTCACATTATCGTATTATTGTACTCCTTAAGCTGGTTTAACACATCCGTACAATTAGAATCTTTAGCTCTACTATTCCGAAGTATAATTAAAAGTAATTCTATCTTAATTGTTCGTTTAACGACTTCCTATTTAAGTAGTAACTGATACTAGTCGTGTCTTAATTACCTTTTCTTAGACATTAGGTGCCAACAAATTAAGCCTAATGAAGATATTACTGCAATCGGAGTGAACATTACTACCTTTTGTTTGGAAGTTGTTTTAACGATATCCAATAAGTTATTTGAAGACAATGGAATATTACAAATAGTATGACCTTCAGGTGGTCAAAATGCTAATGTTCCGATGAATATCTTTTTTCTAAATTCTGCTCAATGTCTTCTTCAAGCGATTTAGAAAAAGATGAGGTTCTATATTCTAGTCTGTAACTGACCTTAATATAAACATGGATAATACTAAGATCATATCTAACGTCCATGTCAGACGCCATGGTCTGGTAATTTTTGGCAACACCACGCTCGAAGTCGCCGACTAATATATTTGTGCCTGGCACAAATTGTCAAAATATATGTATTTTGACAATTTCGATCCAGAGGTGAACCGACGAATCTGACTCAGATGAGCAGTTCGAGAAACTGCGCAAAATGTTCTCGTGGAATGTATCTGAAAAAATTAACACTGAAAGTGACACCCTGCGACTGTGCGTTTTAAAAGTGTTGAGTACTGTCTGAAACTAGTTTTTAAATATTGTTTTTGGCTATTTCTCTACGTGATACAATTTGCATCGAAGACACCGACATTAGATATAGGATAAACGAATAAAAAGTGAAATAAACGGAAGCAAGTTTCTCACCACAGTTTTCTATCACCCAGCAGACTTGTGGTAGGCTGTAAAGAAGAAGCATAGGATAATTTAGTATATACGCGATTTATACCCACACCATATTTCATTTTGCTATATCCTGTCCATCTAAAGGTTGTCTGGAAGAAATCGCTTAGAGCTACAAGGCCGCACTTATGGGTCTTTATGTTTGTTATGTTTAAGCTGTGTGGCATATTTTCTTTTTTATGGTGTGCAATAAAGTCTTCTCTCTCTCTCTCTCACACACACACACACACACACACACACACACACACACACACACACACACACACACACACACACACACACACAAACAAACCCACACACACACACACACACACACAAACACACCTAAGCACAGTGTCACAGGAAATTAAATTTTTTTTTTACATAAAACTTAAATTGTATAATATAAAAAAACGGTGATGTGCAACAATATAAGGTGCGAAGTAAAAAGCAAACAGCCCATCCGCTCGCCAAGGCTTGAAAGTTACAGGCCGTTAAGATAATAAAAAGTTTAGGATTGCAAAACCGAGTTAAATAGGCAGGGCACTTACGTAACCATGAAGCATGTGGTAATACACAAAACAACTAAAGTAAAAATGTTTCATGTTAGCGAACTTCAGATAGTAGAATGAAAAAACGAATTTCGAACAAATTCAAACTTGAGCGCTTGGGAGGCAGATTAAACGCAAACGGCCGCATTAGCATTGAAACTGTTGAACTGTTACTGAAAAGTTTTGCCTATCTTCAATCCGTTAATATTCTTCCAAATTTAACATTTTCATACTGGCGATATTTGAAAGTAACTCATTTGAACGTGCGTGAGTTTATTGCAAAACTTCTTAAGCTGACATAAATAAAAAATGAATAATACAATGACAACTGAAATCTGATTATAAAAGGCCAACCTAGAAGACCACTGGTCTACAACATTCCCCTTCTGCCATTACTGTCTCAATTCCTTTTTAAAGGCCGGGTGATCATCTGCAGCTTCTCTTGTGTGGCGGATGGCGTTGGCATCGTTAGTTACCAACAGGTAAGCTGACAGCCGGCTCAAAAATATGTTATTTTTAGCATTAAAAAAATATAAAATATAAAAAAATATATATATCTTCACGCAATTCCCAATACAGGGGTAGACAGAGGTCAAGTCTAGACAATTAAGTCCCTTTGACCCACCTTGCACCGAAGATATTTTCGGGACAACGTGACAGGTGGTGAGCCCGTCGCCGCCTTTATGTCCAAGCCAACGATGAAATTCGTACATAAGTTTTTTGAAAAACTCATTGGTACTGCCACCTGGGGATCGAACTCGGGTCTCTCGACTCGAAATTCCGACCACCCAACAACTCGGCTATCGTGACTTATTTAATTTAAAAAAATTTTTCTTATATTCGTCGGTTCAATGTTTGGTTCAATGGGACAGATGGTGGACCTTGTAGCTGTCTTATATTCCGAATAAATTTGCAAATTAATAATACGTTTAAAAAAATCATTTGGTACTTTGTACATACTCATTGGTAAAGTGTTGAGCCTTTCTCTTGTGGATTGAATTTGCGTCTCCTGATTGAAGTGCCAGTTATCCAAAAACTAAGATCTATGAAACTGTGGTAGATTAAAAAATGTCGATCAATGGATGCATCAACATACGTTACCAATATGTTATTTGATTTGATTTGATAAGCTCTATCGCTTAGGTAATGGTTCTAGAGAGGCATAAGCTTCTGTAAAAATAGCATCGAAAGTGGGCGTGAATTTCTTTTTTTTACTTTAATGGTTTTTACTAAGATGAATAGATAAATTTAATGATACGTTGTTTAGTGCGGCTGTACCAGATGTCTTACATAATTTTTTTCTAAATTTAAACAGCATCATAAATTATACATGTCAAAATTCATTTTTATAATCATCCAACATTTTGTAACAGGATTTAACCGATGAAGAAAATACCGGTGAAAGAAGCTTGGTAAGAAAAATACGTATTAAAGCAACGCACTTAAAAGTTAAACAAAATATTAAACATTATAACAACACACTTAAAAGTTTGATATCGTTATTTTGTGTTGATAATATTTAAAACTTTTTTAATCTAAAATTATTTTATTAACAACTGTAACTTTCTGAGTAATCTTTAAATATATTCACAAATATTGTTAATTACTTTAGTGTGTTTCAAAAGAAAACAAATTCAAATGTCATTTAGCTTTCGAAGAAATCCCAGTAATGAAAAAAGTTGTTTAATCAAAACTGAAAACGTTTATACAATGAGGTAACGTGATAAAGTAGCAAGAGCAATGTTTGATCACCTTCAAAATTTATAATTAAACAAAACGTAGATTTGAAATGAAACGTTAAGTTGTTAACGTTAGTGGTAAGATGGTTAAGGATAACCAGAGGTATATCTCTATAACATTTTTCAAATAAAATCACATATAAACTAATAAATGCGATAGTTTGTTAATCTGTACGTTTTTTACTTATTACCACAGGAACGAGACTAATGGACATTAATTGAAATAAAAGCTATCAAGGCTTCATACAATTTTTTAAGACCCCAACAAAGATCTAATACATATCTTTATCCATAAAATGAAAGTAACAAAAATTGTAGATAAAATTCTCCAAGCTGTCATAGCTAGTAGTAGTGTTGTTAAATTTATTTAGTACATGTAGAAAACATTTGAAATCAAAACATATTTACTCAACTTAGACTTGTTTGAAGCTTCTATTAACCTCAAAACTACACCAAGAAAAAGCAAAGCTCTGAAATTAAAATTACTTTTCTTTATAAATCTAAAAAAACCGGCAGCCAGGACAGTATGTGCAGAGCAAGAGCTATTTTCTCATATTATTACAATATTAATAAGAAAAGTATGAATAAAGCTTATATAAAAGATGTAATTACAGAGAATCATAACGTGAAAGCTCTTAATGACCATAACAATACAACGCTATGTCGTTGGAGTGCCTTATGGAGCATATTAAGGAAATTCCATTCAAGCACTATTGTGAATTTTATTTCCTATTAAGTCCATTGCCATAGTTATTATGATATACTTTCCTTTTGCAATTATATAATGATATAATTGATTGGAATTTAATCAAGTAGAGAGATTGATAATGTGCTATGTAGTTATTATTTATTTATAGCGGGTCCAGCAGACGTAGTTTTTAGTCCAGCTCCGTGCTTTGCTCTGTGCGATTATACGTCTACCAAGATAAACAGAAGACGTAAAAAGATTTCATCTAGTGGTATCTGGGATAACATCACTTTACTTTCAATTCTTATTGTCAAATCATATCAAATCATTTATTCATCAAAATAAGAACATTTAAAAAGATGGTAGAAGTATTTTTTCTTCTACCATCGTTTTAAAGTAAATATTGTGGTACCACCATATTATGATACGCGCCTTTCACAAGGGCTACAAGAGCAATCCTGGAAGATGGAAAGGCTAATCCGGGTGTAAGATTTAGTCGACCAAAAACCATATGGAGAAAAACCATGTATAGACATATCCTGTTTTTTGATGAAAGCATCCATCATTAAGTAGTGAAAAAGTAAATTTCATATAGATCAAAAATTATACAAACACACATAACAGCCTCTAAAAATCCACCGCAGAGAGAAGTTCCGTAATGCAGGGTTTAACATCATCGCCACGCTTCGCTAGCGAATTGGCGATTGCAGTACCAGACACCTCTCACCTCAGACGCTGCTGTCCATCAGCGGTCTGTTAAAATTTCGTTTTGGTACTTTTGGGTTTGGTTATACCACCATGTTTTGGCAGCCAATGATATGTACAAGGCTTTTCTCTTAGTCGCCTCGTACGAGACCTACGAGAAGAAAAGGGATGATATATTCTTATGCCGTAACCACACAGCAAAGAATTCAGACTCAATTAAAAAGTAATATAAGCGTAGATTAAATTTAAAAACTCATTATGCAATATTCTGTAGAAGTGCGAAGGCATTTGCATTTTTATTAAATTAGTCGATGAGCTTTGTAATTAAACTTTCTGATACGTGTCCGTGAAATTATCCATGCGTAATAATTTGAAAATAGTACTTAATTATTACTTATTGGCCTGAAAAAGTATATACTGTAATGACCAGTTTCCTTTTTTTTAAATAATTAACGATTTGACAAGCGGATTGGCGGACGCATTATGAGAAACTTCGACGCTGCTGGCCGTCCCCGGTCATTTTGGTGGAGATTTTATTTTAGATTCTTATTCCTCTATCTATTGGCAGTGTTTGCCATTGTTAAAACTTTTTCTAATTCAAATTCCGATCGCCGAACTCGGCTATCGTGGCTTCAATAAATATCAAAAATATTACTATAGGGCGTTTGTTTACAAGGCCGTCCTGACACATTTTTCGCTAAAGAACATATGAAAATGACTTTTAATTGTAACGTTACTTTCAGGTTCTATTTAAAGGTTTTATTTCTATCTAGGTCTTATTATAAAATTTCAAATAATGAATACAATACTGAATAAAGCTAGCAGAAAACAGTAAAAAATAATAAGGTTGGCGCGTCCAAACGTCGACTTTTGTCAAATCTCAGTTTCTTTTTGGATGCTATAAATAAATAGCAATATTTGGAATTTTATCTATTCTAGAGATCTATTTTTGATTAAATGTTTTTATTATTTTAAAGACGTAATCAAAAACAAAGCATTAATTTCCAAATTACAATACATTCAAAATTGTCCACGGCCTAATTCATTATTAGTCTGGTGCATCATGTTATGAGCATACATTTGTCGATTTATCAAGTGTTCTGAAGAGTTGAAGCGAGTTGTGATTGGTCATGCCAGTCAGCCACGAGTCAAGGTGCGTTGGTTATGTGATCATGCTTCTTCGTGTGACAATCTTCGACGAAACTGTCTCAGCTGGCAATAGTAAGGTGGGCAGCATGATTGATCAGGCTTGATTTGTGAACGATGTATTTATAATCAAAATTTATGAATACTCAGAAAATCCATTTATGTGATTGTTTATTCTAATCTTTTATTTTTAAATTCATATATTTGATGTTTCGATTACATTGATACATTTAAACAAGGATTTTTGGAGATAAACAGTTGAATTAGGAATTGAACGATAATTGTATAAAACATCTTTTCTAGACCCCTAAAATGACTGAAAATTAAAAAAAAAAAAAAAACAAGAGAAGAAAGGCTAAAAATTGCTAAAGAAAAGGTATGAAACATAAAAAAATAACAGGGAATTATGGAAAAAAATCTGGGAACTAATTGGACTCGGTTCTTCTTTTTCAAGAGAATGATCCCTTTCTAAATTTACTAATTTACTCCGCTCGAGTCCAGCATGGAAATGTTCTGATTTTTTAAAACATTTTGATCTTAATCTCAAAATAGCTTTGGAAAAAATTCTAAATTTATCTTAAGTCTTATCTAGCTGGACTCAAGCTACTTTAACCATTACATTTGGAGGTATAGTATAAGAGAGGTTTCAAATATTGCTCTGCGGGCTTTCCTTGCCTCCGTACACAGTGTTCACGATTTGTCTAGTAAAATTCTTAAGAATTAATTGGACTTGTCTTTTGCTACCGAGGCAAGAGAAGCATGGTTACATCTCTGTCCCAGCGAGGATATTCCACTGGAACCACCTAACACACCACTTGTGTGGGACGCTACTTGCGTCGATACATAAGCGGTCTCACACATCAAGGGTACTTCTGTAAGGGCCGGGGCGGTATTAAAGGCAGCTGAATCGGGTACATGGCGTAAATATGAGTCGAAAGGAGGCTACGTATTTGTTCCATTTTCCGTAGAGTCGATCGGTCCGTGGAGTCCCCGCGCGATGCAGTTTCCAAAGGAATTGTATCCGCGACTGGTCGTAGCTACTGGTGACAAAGGGGCTGGTTTTTTTCTCGCTCAACGGTTAAGTCTAGCAAATCAACGTGAAAATGCACCTAGCCTTCTGGGTACCATGCCACGAGAAGTAGGGCTCTACTATTATAATAGTTTTAGTTAATAATAAGTATTATAAATTTTAATATAATTTAGTTTCTGTATATGAAGTATTGTCCGATAAAAAAATTGAATAAAAATTGTTTATAATATGATTATTGTTATAGAACTTACTTTGGAATGTGTCATTCAATTATTTGATTCTAATTAATATGTTTATATAATCTCATTATTCTGACACAGTCATCATTCATCGGACTTATTAATTCATCAGCATCTTTTAAATTATAAACCACTGTGAGTAAATAACGGCCTTCTTCATATGTTCTTGAGCGGAACAATCCTATACTATTCTGTGTGTTATTTTACATGAAATCCTTAAAAAAAATTGCGCCAGACCAATTAGTCAAAAACAGTCTCGATTGAAGAAACACCCTATATGACTTTTTTTTCTATTTGGTTAGAAATCAATGCTGACATGACTTTAGGTGGTGTTTTTTATTCTTTCATATTTATATTTTCATCAACCGCAATATATTTTATTATATATCAAATATTACATATTTCATTACAAGTATCATCACGTAGCATTTCCCTGTTTAACGATAGATGATATCAAAGAGAACTGACGCCATAAATTTGGATTTGCAGCTGACTAAATCGCAGACCATTATAATAGACAGTTAAGCACTTAAGCAATAAATTAAATTTCTCTACCATAACTTCCATATGATTTGTCGGCGTACCGTTTCCTATGCTGATACTGTCAAAAATTTAGGGGCTACATTTTGTTATTTATTTTCGTATACTATCAGAAGATGAGTTGCTACATAAGTTCGATTACTTATAGAATCTGTCTCTTCGCCTCATTATCGAATTCAAAATTACACTCAAAGGGAGTTCTTTCTCTATACCCATTTGTATCTCTTTCAAAACAAAGGCTTATTTTGTTTTTCTTTGGCACAATTTTCTTGCTACTTTACATTTAACCTTTATCTAGATTCTAGGATCGACATGGCTTACTGAGTGATATCAATATGTAATAAATATTGATAGCTTTTCCAGCTATGACGTCACACAATATATCTATTTGTCACTTGTTGTTAAAGCGAATTTATAGGCAGTAAAGTGTTGATTTATCGTTGAAAGTTAATATTCTGTTTACGTAGTATGTGTTTGGTAGTTTTCATCATAATAAAACTGCTTTGAAATGTTCTTTAGCTTTTGTAACATCATAAAGATATAATTAAATCGATGATGTAACTGTTGCTGGACTATCAATCGGAATAATCTATGAATTTAGATTAAAAAAACAAACGAATGTTGAAATCGGCACAAATATTATATTAAAATATTGTTGTTAATATTCATATTTTATTCGTAAATATTGTGAGGGTATTTGTGGCTTTCTTTGGATATTAAAAAAGGAGATGCTATTTACGACATGGTATTTGCATGAAACATCCAACAACGCAATATTGAAATACCTTGTAATATATAATTTCCAAAAAATCACCCAGAGAAAAACACTATTTACCCAACTATCCTCTGGAGAGTGTTGATTTTACTGAGTGGTTTGAGTTTATTTATTTTATACAATTTATGACTGTTTTCTTTCTTATAAGACGGATAAAACAAACGGAACAAGGATCTTCACGCAATTCCCAATACAGGGGTAGACAGAGGTCCAGTCTAGACGATTAAGTCTCTTCGACCCACCTTCCACCGAAAGATATTTTCGGGACAACGTGACAGGTGGTGAGCCCGTCGCTGTCTTTATGTCCAAGCCAACGATATTCGTACACAAGTTTTTGATAAACCCATTGGTCTCTCGACTCGAAAACCGACCACCCAACCACTCGGCTATCGTCACTTTCGATGGAGCAAGGATGCAGATTAAAAATATTTCGCGAACGTTTATAATAACTGTCTAATAATTTTATTGGCTATATAGCTACAGCAAAAACTTATATAAAACTTTTATTGTAACTCGTTTACGAGTTCAAGACTGCTTCAAAGTTGTTTGAAGTAAAACTTCTTTACGTAACCTTATCTTGGTACAAGCATGACGAGAGCGTTACGAAATGTGTGATCAGGTGAAACGAACAGATGTAGAGAGGGAGATATAAGTTTTAAAAGAGAGAGATTACGAACGAAGTGCGATCACACATTATCTTTCTCTGTTCTTCATCTTCTTAACAACCCATCCCAAATTTCTCTCTATATTTATTTATTTATCTTCTCGCACAGTCCATGATGGGGTTACCAGAGAAAACAGATCATTACTCTCTCGAAATCCGATCACCCAACCGATCGGCTATCGAGACTTATCGAGACAATAATTAATCTGTAAAATTATATAATAATTGGCTGAACCCAGGGAAGTTTGGCTGTGCGTCGGTCCGTTATTGAAATTGGTGAAAATAAATATTATATAATGGAGTGAACCACAAATGTTTTTCATGACAATCTATGAAACAAATGATTTCTCTTATGAATCATTTTTGACAAAATGTTTACCGTTTCCAAGGAAACTTTGGAATACATGTTAACTAGCATATAAAGTAATTACTAGCAAATACTAATTTAAAACAAAAATTCCACATCCTGTCAAAATTTCAAATCAATTAACCGTTTTTTATTTTCCTTTTTGCGGTAACAAACATGCATACGTCATATCTTTAATTTATTTAATTCTCAACTGAGATAAAATGTTTAGAACATTTATTCCAGTTCACTCACATATCACCGAAACAACTTTACAGATTGTTTGATTCTAAGCCAACGATACGTCTTAATTAGACATGTATGCACTTACATGAATAATCGTTTATATACACAAGTAAAAGATATTTATATATGACTCAAGTACAAACATTCATACTCGTCCCACTAATGTTTTGCTCTAGCGGAATTTGAATATATCTATCATACATAGACAGATAGATAATGTACAAGGTTAAATAAAGAAGCAACGCTTGAATAATTGAACTAACGTGTCGCAGGAATTTTAAATTATAAAAGCCCCACCTTTCAGTTTTTGAAATTAATCTCTTAGAAAAGCTCGAGCTTTAGGTGCGTTTTAATGTAAATTTATGTACTTCATTCTATTTTATCTACGATTTCCAGCTGTAGGTAAAATAATGACCAACATTTTGATGTAGTAAAATGTCAGACAAGTTTTGTAATGCTAATATTATACATACGAATATGTTTATGTGTGTTCGTTCGTACGAAGACTGGTAGTTTAATTGGTAGTGATCTTACTTTCGAAGCTTTGGGTTACGAGTTTGGGTCACGGTAAACCCAAAAATTTTTATGAAGAATATGAAAACAAATTGTGTATATTCATATCAATGTATTAACATTCATACATGCACGTCTAGGTATCCGAGTACTCTTGACCCTCCCCTCTTCAAGCAATGTGCTCACATGGTCTTTGAAAGTTAGTCTCGGTCTACCTCGACACCTTTTATATTAACATTCGCGTTATATATTTTCTTCAGCATTCGGTGTTCACTCATTCGCTCAACGTGCCCAAACCATGTATGAAGAAGATGATGAATCTGAAAGAAGCGAAAGAAGTATGTAGGGATCGTGACACTTGGCGATCTCATCTCTCTGGCTACCCCGTTAGGGATTGTGTGTTCATATTGCAAAATATGTAATTATGTAACTATATTGTATCGTTAGCTTGAACACTAGAGCATTACACTCTCCACTTGTCACGATATCCCAAAGAGCTTTGGTAAAAAGTGAGTTAAAATTACTTAATTTTCTGTCTTCCCCGGTTCTGAGAAAAATCATAGCAATACTCGCGAAAAAAAAAATTAATACACACTTTTGGTTCCAAAATTAGCGAATCCTGACCTATTAACCGCATGACGCAGCTAGTCCTTACATTAAGTAACTACTACGACAATAAAAGCAAACATTAAATTCTTAGTACTAAAATATCTAAGGCGTTGTTTACATCAATAAACGAGCATTTAACAAAATACAATGGACCAGGCTCGTAAAAACGATATAGGTCATAATCTACATAAACAAGAAGATTAATTTTATATCACAGCAATAAATAAACTAAGGTTTTGTATTGAATTGGGCGAACTGGAGAATACACTTGCTTAAAGAGATTGTATTATTAAAACTTTCATAAAATAAAATAAATATCTTCACTAAATTCCCAATACAGGGGTAGACAGAGGTCTAGTCCAGACAACTCAGTCCCTTCGATCTTCCACCGAAAGAATTTATTAATTAAATAATTACAGCGAACTCATCCCACTCACCCTGATGAAGGTACTCCAACAGTTCTTATTTCTTTATTAAATGTATAAGTGTTACAAAAGGCGGCGACAGATTCACCACCTATCCATTGTTGTTGTCCCATAATAAATCCGATGTAATGTAGTTCGAAAGGATTGCATAAGGAGTCTTGCAATATAAAATAATTAATAAATAAATAAATATGTATATTCACGCAATTCCCTATACAGGGGTAGACAGAGGTCTATTCTAGACAATTAAGTCCCTTTGACCTACCTTCCACCGAAGATATTTTCGTGAAAACGTGACCAGTGGTGAGCCATTCGCCATCTTTATGTTCAAGCCAACGATATAATTCGTACACAGGTTTTTTGAAAAACCCATTGGTACGAGCCTGCCACCTGGGGATCTCTTGACTCGAAATTCCGACCACCCAACCATTCGGCTATCGTGAACATAATTTCAATATAATCATATAATTTTCTTGCAATATAATTTATTATACCATTTTTCGAAGACGTGTGGTAACGGCATAAAAATATTACCACTCCCATTCTTCCCGTGGATGGCGTACTAAGGGACACAGCCTTGAATATCGTTATGGCAACCGATAGATGGCGGGATACCCATCTCTAAATATAAAAGACCAAAATTATCAGAGCGAAGTCAGAGTGTATTTATTTATTTTAATACTGAAAAGGTCCATATACCGTCTAATTAGAAATAAAATACACATCCATGACGTCAACAGGGTCAGCTGATGCTTCAGTTATTTTTTCCGTTTGGAGACCAGGGTGACCGTTTTTCGATCAAGGGTATATCAGAACAAAATTATCAAACCGAAGATGGGCAGCAGCATTTGAGGTGCGAATGATCTGGTACTGCGATCGCCAATCCGCTTGCCAAGCGTGGCTATTATGGCTAATCCTTCCTATAAAAGAGGCCTATGTCCTGCACTGAACTTTAATAGGCCAATATGTATGTATGTATCTAAATAATGAATTTCTGAAAGTAACGCCCGAGTCTTTTGACCATTAAAACGTATTTATTGGCCTATTAAGTTCCACTACAGGACATATGCATGTAATCCGTAAGGTAGAGTATACCACCCCCTCTCTGCCAATGGGTGCCGTAAGAGGTGACTAAGCGATAAGCAATTAGCTATATGGCGAGTTTTCATCTTTAAAAATATCAGATCATAATTCTATAGAGGGGTGACGGGCAACAAAGTTTTAGGTGCAAGATGTCTTTTTTTTATAGAAATGGGAGGTAAACGAGCAGGTGGCTCACGTGATGGTAAGTGATTACAGCCGCCCATGATCACCTGCAATACCTGAGGCCTTGCAGATGCGTTGCCGGCCTTAGAGTGTCCCCCCCCCCCCAGAATAGGGGGAGTGGTGTGTGTGAGCCTCCGGTCACCTGCACTCATCAGACGAAACGCAGAAGTTTGTTAAACTTCTACTTCACGCGGGTATTCTATGATCTGGTACTACGATCGCCAATCCGCTTGCCAAACGTGGGATTATGGCAAATTCTCCTATGCGGGAGAGGCCTATGATCTGCAGTGGACTTTTATAAGTCGTTATGATTACACCT
Organism: Sericinus montela; assembly: GCA_029286605.1. Lineage (NCBI taxonomy): Eukaryota > Metazoa > Arthropoda > Insecta > Lepidoptera > Papilionidae > Sericinus > Sericinus montela. The sequence goes on from JAGSMR010000016.1 coordinate 6,473,669, forward strand.
GTGATGTAAGTATGTAAATAGGCGCTTAAAATCATTTATAAAATAAATATCTTCTCATTACTTTCCCAATACTGGGGTAGACAGAGGTGATGACAATCAAGACGTTTCGACCTACCTTTCACAGACATATATGACACAACGTGACAGGTGATGAGCCTGTCGCTGTTTTAATGTCCATGCCAACGAGATAATTCGTATATAAGTTTTTTAAAAAAGTCATTGGTACGAACCTGCCCCTGGGTATCAAAGTCAGGTCTCTTGACTCTAATTCCGACCACCCAACCATATAGATATTGTAACTTCTAAGAAGTTTCGTGATGTTTTAATTATTTATAAGATCTAATATTAGTTTGATACCTAGACATAATATCAGTTTAAGCGAAAACCGATGGAGCACAAATTCGAACACATAAAAAGCAAATGGAACTGTAATGTTCCATAATAACAATAATATCTCAACGCTTTCGAAGTTTAATAAAGTGGCAATATCCGAGACGGAAGTTCGCAAGCGATGCTTCTCTCTTCTACTCAGCGAAATTTCTCGATACAGCATCATTTCCTATTAAACTGTACCAATGAAATAATAAGTTGTGTACACACTTTAGAATTTATTTGGTTTTAAATTTTCATCTCATCGAGTATAATTTGTGTTACGAGTAGCCTCGTCGCGAGCATATCTTCTGACTAAACTGTTACGGCTTCGAATCTTGTTAGTGGAAAATATGGTGTATATACAAAATACCTTGATATACCGTTAGCTTGACAATAAGTCAGCGATAGGCACAAATATACGTTGCGTAGCGGGATTCGAACCCACAAAGCCTTAGCTTCCAAATCAAAACAAATCAACTCATTTATTCATCGACATAAGAACATACATCCGTTTATCGATCGTCATTTTTAAAAAATCAAAGCAGAGTCACTACCAATTAGGTTATTGTATCGTCAAGACTGGAGTTCGATCCCTAGGTGGTAAGCTGGTACCAATGAGATCTTACAAAACTTTAACACAATTTATATCGTTAGCTTGATTACAAAGACGGCTGGAGGCTTGTCATCTGTCACGTTGTCCCAAAAGCTGTCTTCAGTGAAAGGTATGTCGAAAGGAATTAACTATGTAGATCTCTGTCTCCCCAATCTATTGGAAATCGCGTGCAGACAATTTCATTCGACCCACAGTAGCAAAACTAACGTGGAGCAACGTCACCGGTGGAGAACTGATCTTCGTTTAAGCTTAAATTGTTTTTTTTTAAGTATTTTTTATATAATTTTAATTAAATATTAAGTAAAGGACAAACTGTTTTTTCCTGGTTCAAATCCCACCCGTGTCGGTATAAATTTAAAAATATTTTAATAACAAAAGTTATGCACTACTTACATGCTTTAAAATCAATAAAAAATACACAATTTTAATTAAATAATTTAAAATTATCCGCTTAGTCAATAGGCACTAAGCCTTACAATTCCTAAATGAAATTTCATAATACCCCGCTTGCAGGTGACGCCTTGAGCTAAAGAATTTTGATATTTTAAAATTGTGCGAATTTAGCGAAGTGGTTGAATAATCGGAATTCGAGTCTAGGGACTCCAGTTAGATCCCCAAGAGGCAGGCACATACTAATGGGTTTTCAAAATCCATGTAGACATAAAGACGGCGACGGGCTCACCTGTCACGACATCCTAACATATCTTCGTTGGAAGATCGATCAAAGGGACATAATTGCCTAGGCAAGACCTCTGTCTACCCCTGTATTGAGAACGGCGTGAAGATATTAATTTTTTATTTATCTTTTTTTATGGTTCTCTAACGACATTTTGTTATCAGTCGGATAGTTAATTTAATGAACATGTAAATGCTCTGCGTTTTACATATGTGTTATGGCTTTTTGATGGAAAGAATGCAACAAAGTATTTTTCATTAAAAAAATATTTCATGCAATAAAATGCAACCAAGTATTCTACATTAGAAATTAAATAATTAATTTCAAAGGTGATTTATAGCCTTTAAATAAAGATTAACTAAACTAACTAATGATGACATCCGTGGACGAGTGGTACACACGTTTACTTTGACTGCATCTTCGATTCGTCGCCGATTCAATGTCAAAATAATTTTTCTAAATTGTCTACAGTCTGTGTGTATGCGGTACCTTCGTGGTTTCCGATTCCATAACAAAAGTTCTTTAGCCACTTACTAAAGAACTTCTTTGTGTATTTATTTATTTTAATACTAAAAAGGTCCATATACCGTCTATTTAGAAATTAAATGATAAAATACACATCCATGACGTCAATAGGGTCAGCAGATGCTTCAGTTATTTTTCACGATTAGAGACCAAGGTGACCGTTTTTCGATTAGGGGGGTTTTCATGACTCTTACAATTTTTGTTGAATTGACAATGAAATGAAAATGAAAATGAAATGTGATCCGTGTGGTAACGTCGTAAGAAAATTGCCACTCCTTTTTTTTCCCCTGGGTGTCGTAAGAGGCGACTAAGGGAAACAGCCTTGAATATCCTTATGGCAACCAAGCGATGGCGGGATAACCATCTCTAAATATATCAAACCAAAATTATCTGACCAAAGATGGGCAGCAGCGTCTTAGGTGCGAAGGGTCTGGTACTGTGATTGCCAATCCGCTTGTCGAGCGAAGCAATTGTTTCAAAACCTTTATCAAACATATATGTATGAAAGTATATTAGTTTTAATAGGTGGCAGACAACTTCATTACTTAGGAGTGGTCTCTATCTGTACCAGTAGCTGAGCAGAAATGTAGTACCATTTTTACTTGAACCATGCCACCAGGCAAGTTAGATGCTGCTGCCCTTCACCAGTCTGCTTATTTTTTTGAGATGGCTATGCATCTGTCGGTAGCCGCTGATATTGTCAAGATTTCCTGATCGTCTCAACATATGTTTTTAAAAAAAAACTCATTGGTACGAGCCCACCTCTTGGGCTCACTCGGCTATCGTGACTTCTTTCAATAATGTATATTTAGTAAGTAATATACATAAATGCGTATTATTGTAACAATGCAATAGAACGTTCTATTGTAAAATATCTAGACTTTTGTTTCCAAACAGACCCACATTATTGTTTTATTCCTTATGCTACTTTACACTGATTTGTTTTTATTACTACGTCGTCACTTGGACAGACTATGACTCACAATATACTCACAACATGAATGGCTGCCGATCTGGTGAATCAGTTTTCTAGAAAGAACACAAAAACAATTGTTAAGTTTTATGAGACTTATGATGATTAATTTTACATTTTTTTGGTATATTAGACGCATTTCACTTTTTTGTGTTTGAACTAACCTTGCTTAATGATTGAAAACATTTAAAAAAAATAAGTGCACGCCATTCTTAAAACACCCAACCACTGGGATATCGTGACAACATTCAACCGATAGATTAAGAAGAAATAACATATAGAAGCCTTAGTTATATAAACATAATAAAATAAATAAATAAGCGCAGTTTACGGCGACAAGGTGAAATGACGACCTGCACAACATTGTGGCAAGTCGATGCATGTAGGTGACTCAGGGCTTTTATTTGTGGAAACCTTTAGTAGTGGACTTTTGGTAGACTGTAAAGGGGTAGAAATAGACGAAATATTAAAAGCCTGGAAAATGCCATTGACTACTTCGTGCAAATGACGAGATGCCATTCATAAATACAACACCAAAATCATGCAGACCGGTACCAGGCAGGAGTGTCTAAGGTGTAATTTGTCTGGTTTTGCGGTCGGTCTATGATAGACATATAATTATCATAATAAAATATCTTATATTGACGATAGCCGCGTAGTTGGGAGGTCGGAATTTCAAGTCAAGAGACCTGTGTTCGATCCCCAGGTAGCAAGCTAGCCAGGTACCAATGGTTTTTTTCCAAAATTTATGTTCGAATTATATTTGGACATAAAGACGGCGACGGGCTCACCACCTATCACCTTGTGCCTTAAATATCTTCGGAGGAAAGTGGGACGAATGGACTAACTTGTCTAGACTAGAACTCTACTCCTGTATTGGGAATTGCGTGAAGATATTTATTTATTTATTTTATAAAATATCTCTCACAAGCGAGCCTACACCTTCAGTGTGGACTTTTACAGAACGGTGTATCTACGTACCAAAGTTTTGAACTTACTTATTTAGCCCGTTACCATCAATTTAACCTGTTAGATACTCCCTTCCAATCTGAATATCTAGAAATATGAATAAATCAAAGTTTACTTGAAATATTCAGGAGCTATATAAAGAAAAAAGGAATTTCTAGGCGGTAGAAATACACCTTCTGCAACCTAATCAAAGATATTAATTTGCTAAATTAATAAAAGATAATACTTTGTTGCAAATTGATTACCTATCATCTAGCCATTATGGTTACCTATCATGAAAATTGCATCTTTCTTTAATAAGAACGTTTTATTGTCTTGAAAACATTATTGTCGAAGTTGACGATGTAAATCGTACACGTTTTGATTTCATCTTATTTTTATTTATCGACCTTAAAAAATATGAGGAAGGCATTAGACCACATCTTTTTTTTGAAGTTGTGTTACTTCAAAAAAAAAAATATGTGGTTCTCAATACGTTTTTATTGCTTTGCCTCTTAACTCTTCATATGTAAACCGACTTTTTTGCATTTTACGTGATTAGGTCAACAAGTCAGTATCTGAGATTGAAATCCCAAGGAAATCATTAAAATTCTCAGCCCTTTTCTGCTATAATTTAGTGTAGTAAGCACCTACGGGTTATCACCTAAGGCTGTTGAGCTGCTGATAAAAACGACTGTGCTTCTCAACGTACAGGAAAGGCGTTAGAAAAAATCGTTAGGCATTAAGAAATTTCCTCTTACTGTTTTGCAGATCTACTTCTATCATACTCATTGGCATCATCAGAAACATCACCTGGACTACTGATTTAGACCTCCATGAATGAGTAGCGTAAACACCGGTTTTCATGGCTTCGCCAGCTCTGAGGTCCCGGGTTCGGTTCCCGATCGGATCAATGTAGAAAACAAAGTGGTTTCTCTGTCTACATTTTCTCGGGTTTGAGTGTTTGTGATACCTTCGCTGTTTCTGTATCCATAATACAAGTGCTTAAGCTGCCTACTTTGGGATCATAGCAATTTATGTGATGCGTGCAAGTGTATTTCCGAAATTTGTGCTCTCAAAATAATATTATAATCATTACGTGATTAAGTGTTTTTAATCTGTTAGATATAAGGACAGAGGCGGACAATTGAAACGATCGCTGGCCACCTTAACGCTATTTATTGTACACAATAGAGTCGCCGGGCACAGCCACGCACACATACCCAACATTATCTAAGTTCTTTACTCATAATATTAACATACATCGATGCATGCACTGATGCATTTTAGTGATAAGGTTATCTTTAAAACCTGCTATATTACGTATCTTTTCTGCATTTTGTGAAATAAAACATTTAAAAAAATCAAGGCTTTTCCTCTTACGACAACCTCGGAAAGAAGTGTGGTTCTTAATTCATACCATTATAGTATTCCAATAACGCACAAGTATATGACTATGTGGGTCATGAATAATGAATAAATTAGTTGTTAGGAAGATCACTAGAAATACTACACCTATTCAAGTGACTGCAAAAGTCATGATGGCCGAGTAGACGGGTGATCGCAATTCGAGTCAAGAGACCCGTGTTCAAGGTTCACACCAATGTTTATTTTTCAAAACTTATGCACGATTTACATCGTTGGCTTTGATATAAAGACGGCGACAAGCTCACCACCTGTCACGTTGTTTCAAAAACATTTCTTCGGAGGAAAGGATTTAAGCGGCAATAGCCTAATGGTTTAGGGTGCGGACTGCGAAACATGACGTCGCAGGTTCAGGCCCCCCCTTTCGACTATTGACATAAACCAACTCCAGACACTAGCATTACAGCTTAATCAGAGTGGTTAACAAGAATACTAGTGATGTTATTCGGCATTGCTAGTATTCCTTAAAAAAATATTGTCTAGACCTTTGTCTACCCTTATATTGGGAATGCCATGAAGATATTTTTATACTACACCAATTAATCAAGACATAGGTGTTGGTTCTATAATTACGATTCTGTATTAATTTTACCTGTAATCAATTTAGCTGACGTTTAGCTCTCAACATGCTGGTAGCAAGTCGACCGTGAAAATAGTCAAAGAGCTTGTAATGACGAGCTAATATAATAATAAATAATTTTGGAAAAATTAACAAAAATAAATTTGTTAATACAAAAACTAAACGAATTAAATAAAATAATTCATAATTTAATTTATAAAATAGTTTATAAGAGTATATATCTCCAATCAATTGAATTGCTACATACCCTATCTGTATCTGTACATATACATATATACATACATAAAGGCCATACATATTATAGGACATAGGCCTCACCTATAGGGAGGATTTGCCATAATCGCCACGCTTGGCAAGCGGATTGGCGATCGCTGTATCAGACACCTCGCACCTTAGACGCCGCTGCACATCATCGGTCTTAATAAGTCTTAATAAGACTTTGGCCTGATATTTTTAAAGATGGTTATTTCGTCATCTATCGATCCGCATAACTATGTTCAAGGCTGTTTCCCTTAGTTGCCTCTTACGACACCCACGGAAAGAAAGAGAGTGTCAATATTCTTACACAGTTACTACACGGCAACTGTAATAATAAAAGCTACTAAATAAATTGTTTTTATTTCAAAAAATAATTAAAATAAAATTATTAAATATCTTCACACAATTCCAAATACAGGGTAGACAGAGACAGGTAGACAGAGGTCTACCCCTAGTCTAGCCTAGATAATTAAGTCCCTTCGACCCACCTTCCACCGAAGATATTTTCGGGACAACGTCGCCGGCTTTATGTGCAAGCTAACAATATAAATCGTACATAAGTTTTTGAAAAACTCATTGGTACGAGCCTACCATCTGGGGATCGAACTCGAATTCCGACCACCTAACCACACGGCTTTCGTGACGTAAGTAATAAATGTTTATATTTGTAAATTTTATCTAACTCTTCGTATAGACGATACATTCCGTCTAGATACACGTGTTACAACTAGGTTGGCTAATAAACGTTGCACTTTTGCCTAACTATTTAAGCAATCCGCATTACAAATTTGAATCCTGAGTTAAGGACGTTAAGATTTATTTTTGTTTACTCTGTTAATACGAAAGAAATGTTTACAACATATATTTCTAAATGTATGTAGTAAGTACACTGATAATTTCGCCATGTTAACCACTAGTGTAGAGGTTATTTATTGCGTTTAAATGACTAATTACACTTCACTTATACTTCTAACAATTACACTTATGTTACTAATCTAATAAAGGTTATTCTAACATTTTCATGAACAAATTTATGTACCTATAAATAAAACGTATGTTTGAGGACCTCCGTGGACGAATTACGATGGTGACTACCACCGGTTTGATGGTGACCAGCTCTAAGGTTCCGAATTCGATTTCCGGTAGGATCAATATAGAAAACACTTTTCTACATTTTGTCTAGTCTGGGTGTTTGTGGTCCTTTTGTTTTTTCTGATTCCATAATACAAGTGTTTAAGCTGCTTAATTTAGGGTTAGAGCAATGTATGTGATATTGTACCTCTCTAAGTATGTAATTGTACTACACTTATACTACAATACATACATAATAGATTGGGACAACATCACATGCATTGCTCCGATCCCAAAGTAAGCAACGAAAGTACTTGTGGCATAGAATCGGTAACAATGAAGGCAACACAAACATCCAGACCCGAGCAAATCTAAAGTGGTTTCTCTACATTGACCCATCCGGGAATCGAACCCGGGTCCTTAGAAATGGCGACACCTTTAAAACGGGTGTGTACGCTACTCGTCCAAGGAGGTCGTCATTATACTGACTCTAAAATTTCGATAAACATATGTACTCGTATTTATATAGACAACGAACTGTGAAAGTCAAACCAGGTTTAGTGGTACTTAAATTAACGGCCTGTAAGAAACTCTTCGCGGGCTGAGGGGAATAGTTATCCACTATCTGTTAGTAGCCAATGATATTACGAAGGCTTTTCCCTTAGTCGTCTCTTATCACACCAGGGAAATATGGGGGTGGTAAATTATCACGGCGACGCTACACGACAAATATTTTATTTAACCTCTACACAAACACACAATTAAAACAAGCAGAGTATAACACTGTGCAAGATAGTGTCTAGTCACGAATTAAAAGATGACGATTTTTAATATTGTAAAATAAATATTCAAATAGATAGCATCAAAAAAGTTTTTGCATCTGTTTATGTGGCTGCACGGATTTTCCGTTTATTTGTTAATATTTTGTTCGGTGTTTCTGGAAATTTCCAACAGATATGAATGAATGTTAACACAATTTATAATGTTTACAGAATAGGACCAAGTTTTTATTTTTATTTAAATACATGTTTTATCGATTACAAAAAGTAATATTCTTATTGCCACATTGAGATATAGTTCTTTAAATTCACCTAAATGTGTCTCTTTTTTTTAAAGTCAAGATTGCTGAATGGCTTAGTAATCGGAATTCAAGTCAAGAAACCCTATCTAGACCTCTGTGTACCCCAGTGTAGGGATTGAAGTGAAGATATTTTTTTAGATAAGCAAACGTCGATAACATCACGATGTGTAGTTTATTTATATGCTAATTTATATTGAACCTTTTGTAGAACTGGCTTAGTTTTGTTATTGACTTTTGATGTTGAGATTCATGTGTGTTTGCAAATCACTTAAAACAGGTTTCAATTCATATAAAATACTAGAATTTTTTTATGGTTTTTTAAGAGTTTCTTTACAATCTTGCTAACTAGATCTAATTTTCATAAGAACATTCTTGTGACGTCATGTATGTTAAACAATTGAGCTGTAGGCGCTTCCCTAATTCATTTCTTCTTATTTATGAAGTCTACGCAAGATTAAAAAAAAATATTAGACGTCTTTAGTATTTAGATATTAAGTATAACATTCTTTAACTATAGGTAAAACTTTAAACGACTTTTCTCAAGAATGTAACCAGCTTTGAAAAATACTTTTAGATCGAAATACAGAAAATCATCCTAATTATTAGAATTTTTTGTAAGAAGTCAAAATATAAATTTTAACTACACGTCGTGGTGTAAGAATATAGAAGAAGCAGTCCTGGATCTTGATAAGAGGACTGCTTATTAAGCGTAGAGATCATAGTGTTACTTTCCTATCAAATAACTGTCTCGCCTTCCACAATCAATTTCAAGCATAAATAATTATATGGACTATCGACCACGGTGGTTACAACACGATGCTTGCTGCACCGTTATCGTACCGCGGGTAGGCCGCCTGCACCTCACCTCCCGCACGATGATGGATGATGTTGGATCTCCAACACATAGCATACCCCAACCTTCACATGAGGCCTATCTTTCTGTGGGCTTTAACATATGCAGGCCATTTGTGTATATACATATAAATATATACATGACTTTGCATTCGTCACGATAGCCGAGTGGTTGGGTGGTCGGAATTTGGACTTAATAGACCCGAGTTCGATGTACAGGTGCCAGGCTCGTACCAATGGGTTTTTCAAAATCTTATGTATGATTTACATCATTAGCTTGGACATAAGGATGGCGACAGGATCACCACCTGTGACGTTGTCCCGAAAATATCTTCGGTGGAAGGAGGGTCGAAGGGACTTAATTGTCTAGACTAGACCTCTGTCTACCCTGTATAGGGAATTGTGTGAAGATATATATTTATTTGTTTTTGCATTCGAATTTAGGGGTTGCGATTTCCAAATCCGCTAGGTAAAAACCCAAGTATGCTTTGGTGAAATGTGTGTCAAAAGGACCTAGTGTCTAGATCTTATCCCAGCTTATCCCAGTATGGAAAATTGCTTGAAGGTATAAAAATAAATATCAAGAATAACTCGGTAAAGGAAACAAGATAAGTGAGTGTATTGCCCACTATATATTCCGTTGTATTCCCTTGTGAACGATATATAAACCTTCACTTGTTAAAGATAAAAGGCTGCATAGGGGCCTATATACTTGAATTAATATACCCACGCTTACTCCGACTGTAGTTTATTGAAGAGCACTGTAAATTTTAAATTAAATTATATCTATATAAGCGGCAATAGCCTAATGGTTTAGGGTGCGGACTGCGAAACATGACGTCGCAGGTTCGGGCCCCGCTATTCGACTATTGACGTAAACCAACTCCTGACACAAGCGTTGCAGCTTAATTGGAGTGGTTAACCGGAATACTAGTAATGTTATTCGGCATTGCTAGTATTTTTTTTTTTAAATCTATTTACTTAAAATAAAAGTTTTATTATGATGAAGAGTTTGCTTTTAATTTATTCTTTGCTTCCCATATCATTAATTGAGTTACGATAGCCGAGTTGTTGGGTGGTCGGAATTTCGAGTCAGAAAGTTCAGGCTCGGACCAATGGGTTTTTCAAAAAGTTATGTACGAATAATATCGTTGGCTTGGATTGAAGACGGCGACGGGCTCCCCACCTGTCACGTTGTCTCGAAAATATCTTCGGTGGAAGGTGGGTCAAAGGGACTTAATTGTCTAGACTAGACCTCTGGGTACCCGTGTATTGAAAATTGCGTAAAGATATTTAACTATTTATTTATTATGATATATATCTCTTCACGCAATTTCTCATGTTCCCTATATCATTACCGTATTGGAAATCATAAATAAATAAATAAATATAAATAATTACCGGAAATTGCGGGAAGTAATTTTTTTTATTTATTTTTATATATCATTTAATTATTTTTTGTATTTACACGAATTCTACACATCTCAAATAAAAGGATTTCCGAATATAATCGAATATATAATCGAAATATTTCGAATATAATTTTTTTCTTTTCAAAGGGACCAATCCCCGTGATCGTGGGTCCTACCCATGAACTCGGATGCTGTAAATCATCCGAAACGTCGGTTAATAAAAATAGTTTGTTAAAAACTAATTAAAAACGCGATAAAATCTGAAAATCGTTTTTTAAGATATTTATATCATTAATTGGTAACTTAGTTTATAATAATCAGTACAAATGTTAAAGGAAAAAGTGGTCAGGTTACATATATGTTTGCATTTGATGTTTGAGTAAAAAAGGAGAAGTTACATACATACTTAAATAAAAAAGTGAGGGTATGTAATAGTGTACTGCAAGACATAGAACGTGTGGATGGGTTGGTTATAATAGCCTCGCTCGGCAAGCATTTAGGCGATCCCAGTACCAGACACCTTGCACTTTAATCGTTGCTGCGCTTCTCCGGGCTGTTTATTTTAGTCTGTTATCTTTGAAAGATGGTAATCTCGCCATCCGTTGATATTGTCAAGGCTTTATTTAAGCGCATCTTACATCAACCACGATAAGAAAAGAGGATAGTTATCCGATACAACCAAATGGAATACAACTCAATAGTTAGTAACTTGATCTTTTGAAGTGGCAATGGGCCGGCTACATAGCTCGTAGAACTGACAACCGTTGGGGAAGAAAGGTTCTCGAACGGCGACCTCGTACAGGCAAACGCAGTGTAGGACGAACCCCAAAAAGATGTAACGACGACCTGCATAGTGTTGCGGCGAGTCGACGAACGCAGATGGCACAGGGCCGCTATATGTGTCAATTTTTGGGGGAGACTTATGTTCAGCAGTGGACTTCTGATAGGCTGATATGATTATGATGAAAATCAAGAACACTTAAAACAAATACGAATGGAACCTGTCTTGTTTTCATATTTTAAATTAAGCTATATGTTGAACTTGCGATGGTGAATTTGGTATGAGTCTTACACAAGAATTTTAGATGCCGTTGAGTGAGAAAGGGATAATTGGTAGACATAATTAGAGCTAAATATGTAAAGTAGACGAATCTGAGAGCCCCCAATATTATATAGAAATCACCACATATATAAAACAAGTCTTGTCACCGTGTTTGTCCATTAGTCTGAACGCAAATCTCAGTTTTTACAGCAAGGACCGGATTCCGAACAAAAAGTACGACAAAAGTAGTACGACAAAAATATATTTACACGTAAGTAATAAAATCAAAGAAAATAAAATACATTCAGTTTTGCTTTTATAGTTAATAACTCCAGTCATCAGAACATCAACAAACTACTTATGACGCAATACATAAATGCACCTACAATCTGATAAATAAATATATTTTTCCTTAAAGTAGATTAAGCATAATACCTTTATTTATTTAAAAAAATAACGATGGTGACTACTTCGCACACTGAGAAAATATTCCATTGTTTTGGAATAATTAAATTTAATTGTTTTTATATTATTTAATTGTTTTTATATGTTATATACTTTTTTATATTATTTAATAAAATACATTTAGTTTTGGTTTAATAGTTAATAACTCCAGTCATCAGAACATCAACAAACTACTTATGACGCAATACATAATTGCACCTACAATCTGATAAATAAACATATTTTTCCTTAAAGTAGATTAAGCATAATACCTTTATTTATTTAAAAAAAATAACGATGGTGACTACATCACACACTGAGAAAATATTCCATTGTTTTGGAATAATTAAATTTAATTGTTTTTATATTATTTAATTGTTTTCATATATTATTAGAAAACAAACTAATCTATATATTTATGTAAAGATTTATCCTAAGATTATCTTAATAACCTGGAACGCCTTCATAACTGATTTTGATCATGACTTACTTAGCTGATCTCATCCAAGATTCCACGATATATGAAATTAAATTAAACAAACATGAATAAATTTTTTCTGTAGATACTTACAGATTTACCTTCAAAAAACTACTACGTTTCGATGTTATTTTAATTAACAATTACTGTAAATATTTGCTTGAAAACTTCATCAAGAACACGCAATCCAAAACACTTTAAATTAATAACAAATATTGCTCACAAACGCAATAGATTGATACCTATTTACAATATTCAGCCGCGAGCGGTTCATTGTCGTTTAATTTTGTTTGTTGCATTGAATTTGGTATATTTGGGTATTATAAATAAATAGTTAAATATCATCACGCAATTCCTAATACAGGGGTAGACAGAGATCTAGTCTAGACAATTAAGTCCCTTTGACCCACCTTCCACAGAAGTTATTTTCGGGATAACGTGACAGGTGATGAGCCCGACGCTGTCTTCCGATATCCAAGCCAGCTACATAATTAGTATAAAAGTTTTTGAAAAACCCATTGGTATGAGCCTGCTACCTGGGGATCGGACTTGGGTCTCTTGACTCGAAATTCCGACCACCCAACCACTTGGCTATCGTGACTTTCATTATATATACTCATATTGTAATAGTATCTAAATGAAATCAGATTCCCTGTGCATTTGCAAGTTCTAATCTTAGTGTGCCATGTAAAATATTTTTTTTATAAAAAGAAGATCCCAATGAAACTATGCCCAAGTGCAGATTCGCAACTACCCTAGATATTACCATAATTATACACCAAAATAGCTGTTTAAAGTAGTGAAAAATGTTTGACCGAACTTTAAATTCGATGACGAGAGAGTAATTTGTTGATATGCTGTATGCTGACGAGAAAAAACATCTTCACACAATTACCGAGACTTTTATGATATAACTTGACAGGTTGTATAAAAAAGCTATAAATAAATCGACGATACATAAATCGCACATAAGTTAAAAACATTGGTAGGAGCCTACCACCTGGGGATCGAATTCGGGTGCCTTTACTGACTCGACTATTGTGATGACTTTTTGCTGATGAGGCAGTGCTTATTACACTATCGGGGGCAGAACTGCAGCCATGAGCCACGTGTATGAAAGAGGAATGTGAAAATGATCACCCAACCTCTCGACTATCGTGGCTTGTCAAAACGAAAAGATGAGATATACAATATAACAGATTTGAAAGATGATCTTATCACGAAAATTTATAGTGCAGGCTGAGACAGTTTGGGTGTGTGGAGCGAACCTGTAAAGACCGAAGGTGAAGAAAATATACAGCGCGATAGTTAACATTAAAAGAGGAAGGCGGAGACTAATATTCGAAGACCATCTTCTTCTTCTTCTTCTTCCTGCCCTTATCCCATGCTATGTGGGGTCGGCACAACATGTCTTCTTCTTCCACTCTCCTCTATTTCCCGTCATGTCAATACTCACTCCTTTCTTTCTCATGTCTTCTTTCACACAATCCATCCATCGTTTTTTTGGTCTCCCCATAGCTCTTCGTCCATCCACACTCATCTCTAACATTCTTTTGCCTATATTACATTCTTCCCTCCTCATTACATGCCCGAACCATGCTAACCTACCACTCTTCATTTTCTCTGTCACTGGTGCTACTTTCAAGCTTCCCTTATATACTCATTCTTTATGCGATCTTTTCTAGTCACTCCACACATCCATCTCAACATTCTCATCTCTGCAGCATGCACTCTTCTTTCATCCGTCACTTTCGTTGCCCAGCACTCTGATCCGTACAATACGACAGGTCTCACGATCGTTTTGTAAACTTTGCCCTTAAGTTTAAGAGGCATGCGTGGATCGCAAGTTACTCCCGAGACCTGTCGCCATTTTATCCATCCCGCATTTATTCTATTCTTTACGTCCCGGTCGACATTGCCATCACTTTGGATCACTGACCCAAGGTAACGGAATTCGGAGCAGACTGGTAGGAGAACACCATCCAAGGCAATATGAGAAAAACTGGATGGACTACTGAAGTCACAGAACATGTGTTCAGTTTTGGTTCTGCTTATTTTTAATCCGACACTTTCCAGTTTTTCTTGCCATTTTCCCAGCTTGCTCTGTACCTCAAGTGCATTTTCTCCGACAAGCACAATGTCATCAGCAAATAGCATACACCAGGGTGCTTCCTCCTGTATGTTCGATGACAGAGCATCCATAATCAGAAGGAACAAATAAGGACTTAAAGCCGAACCCTGGTGTAAACCTACAGACACATTGAACTTGTCTGTGATTCCAGCCTCAGACCGGACGCAAGTATTGGCTCTATTATACATCGCCTCAACAAGTCGCACATACTTCTCTGGCAGCCCTTTCTCCCTCATACACCACCACAGAACCTTACGAGGTACCCTATCGTATGCCTTCTCCAGGTCCACGAATACCATATGCAAGTTCTTTTGCACAAGCCTGTATTTTTCAATCAGTTGCCGAAGTGCAAATATGGCATCCGTTGTTCCCCGGCCCGGCATAAACCCTAATTGGTTCTGTGTTACCTCAGTCTCTTCTCTCATTTGTTTTGCTATCACTTTTTCCCATATCTTCATACTGTGTGATATGAGCTTTATTCCCCGATAGCTGTTGCAATCTTGTACATCACCCTTCTTTTTAAAACAGGCACCAGTGAACTGTTGCACCATTCATCGGGGATCACCTCTTCTTGCAACAACTTATTGAAGAACAAAGTCAGCCACTTCCATCCATCTGCTTTCAGATACTTCCATGCTTCTACTGGTATACCATCTGGCCCTACTGCTTTTCTTTTCATACTCTGTACTGCCATCCTAACTTCGTCTTCAGTCACCTCTTTAACCATGCCCATATTACTCCTAGCATCCTCTAGTACTCCATTCCACTGATTTTCCTCATTCAAAAGTTTGCTAAAATAGCTCTTCCAACGTTCTTTTATGCTCTCGTTTTCCGTCAAAATCTTCCCCATTTCGTCTTTCATACATTTCATGTGATTCACATCTCTTGCATTCCTTTCTCGCTCTCTAGATATTCTATACAGATCTTTTTGGCCTTGTGGAGTTTCCAGGAAATCGTACAGCTTATCCTGTACCTTAGCCCTTGCGATTGCAACTACTTTCTTCGCCTTCTTATTAATAACTTGGTAGGCAGACCTTTTGTTTTCTTCATCTGTCTCATTTCCCTCTTTCAAACTTTTCCATTCCTTAAAAGCATTCTTCTTTTCTTTCAGAATTTTCCGCACCTCTTCATTCCACCACCACGTGTCCTTATCAATCTTCCCTTTCCCTTCGTTTCTCCAAAACATCCCGTGCTACGTTCCTTACACATATCGCCATCTCATTCCAGCAATTATTCACTCTAATCTCTGCCATATCACCCATTTCTACAATCTTATCTACTACTCTTTTCCGAAACTCTTCGGCTAACTCTCTGTCACTTAGTTTGTTCCATTTCGTTCTAGGTGGAGGTTTAGGGTTCTTTTGCATACATTTTACTTTAAGACTCAAGTCTAGAATCAACAACCTATGCTGGGAAACTAGGCTCTCACTGGGAATTATTTTGCAGTCTTTGGCCGAATTAATTTTGCTTCTTTTCATGAGAAAGTAATCTATTTGTGTAGAGTGCTGGCCACTACGGAATGAGATAAGATGTTGATCTCTCTTTTGATACCAAGTGTTTACTACGGCTAAGTCAAAGGCCAAAGCTGCTTCCAGTAGAGTTTCCCCCCTGTTGGTTCCTGACTCCGTAGCTATAACCCCCATGTACTCTTTCATATCCGTCACTTGTTCTTCCCACATGACCATTAAAATCCCCTCCTATATATATCTCCTCATATTCTGGTATCGCCGTAATTATAGCATCAAAATCCTCCCAAAATTTTACTTTCAAACTATCGTCACAACCGATCTGCGGTGCATACATACTCACTATATTTAAAACCAAATTTTCAATCAACAACTTAACTACAATAACTCTATCATTCACTCTCTTTACATCCATCACCTTATTTTTAAGTTCTTTATCTAACACTACACCCACTCCATTTCTTTTTCCATCATTTCCACAATAATAGAATTAATAACCCGCCCCGATTTCTCTTGCTTTCTGTCCCTTCCACTTCGTCTCCTGCAAACACGCAACGTTTATACGCCTCCTTTCAAAAACATCCGCTAACTCTCTTCCTCTTCCAGTCATCGTACCTATATTCCAACTTGCCATCCTCAGTCTTACTTCTCGGACTAGCTTCTTACGCTGCCCCCGTCCTTGGTGCAGCAACCCTCGTCCATTTCTCACAGCCGCCGGGTGCTGCGCCTGCGCGTCGCCTGCGGGGTACGCCGTAGCATTGTCGCATATTCTATCTCCTGTTGTACTCATGTTGTGAAGTATTTGGCAATGTTTTCCGATCGGCCGCCTGCCTGACACCAACCCTCCTTGGGAATTCTTGGTTTGAAGAAGGATAGATTGGGTATAGGAGGGAATTGGGAGGGGATGGGTGGGATAACAGTACCACGGAGACAGAGAGGTGTGTGACACTGGAAGCTAGAGCGGTCCGGGGTCGCGTACCCGTAGTGGCTCCAACCAGTTATCGGACAGATAATCTGGTGGATCCACCCTCTGGACATAATAAAATATTCGAAGACCATGTGAGAAAGTAACTCAAAGGGGCTGGGGTCAATAGTACTCGGGTAGATTTTACGTGCGTGTATAAACAATTGTGTATAAGGATCGTGTGACTTGGCAATCTGTTGATGCTAAGACGATGCAAGAACTAAAAAAAGTCACGAAGTTGATGCATGTTAACATGTGCAATGTTTGCTACAACAGTACCCAATATTATATGATTTGCCGTGAAGTTACGGTAGAATATAATATCACCCTCATTTTTCTCGTTAGTAATGTAAGTGGCGACTAGGAGACAAGCCTTGAAAATGTATTCGGCTACCCACAGATGGTAGGGATAATCATTTAAACTAAAAAATAACAAACCAAAAATTCAGACCAAGCAACGTTAGGAGAAAATCTGGTGACCAGGTCGGCGATCCGATTCCAAGCAAGGATTTTATTGTTCTGTTGTGGACTTTCAACAGCCGTAACGTATGAAATATCAAAACTAGTAAAAACAGTGTGCAAAAATATCCTACAAAGCGAAAAATTTATCCTAAAATTCCATCAAACGTAATGGTTCTAGCGAACACTGCAGCAGTTGTTAGCATGCATGTCAGTACGAATAGCTGGAATTTTCGTCTCATTCCCAGCCTCCATTTTGTTCTGCATATTAAACTTCAAAAACGCAACCAACTGTACGCTCAATTTATCGCACAGAATAACTGCATAACAGGTACTGCATTTTTTGAAATTTTTATACTATTTTCTAACCTTAAGACTACTATGCTAAGCTGGCTAAAACTAATTATAATTTTGGTAATGTACTAAATAAATAAAAACTAAATATATTGGTAGATTAATTAATTTCATTTTACATTTATGTTAATTATGAAATTATTTTTAATTGTATCTAAATATAGTCTATATATATACATGTATATATATATATATATATATATATATATATATATATATATATATATATATATATATATATATATATATATATATATATATATATATATATATATATATATATATATATATATATATATATATATATATATATATATATATATATATATATATATATATATATATATATATGTAGGATGTGTAAATGAGTGAGAGAAAGGATAAGTGAGACTAAGAGGGAAGATATGACATAATGATTGATTGAGATGAATGAGATGAGATAGAATGATGAGAACGAATGGCGTACGTGAAAGGAAGAAGAAAGTGATAAGACGAAATTAATATTCTAAAATAGTAAAAGTGAAAATAAAAGACTGAAGTGAGTTGAAAAACCAATTATTTCATTTAATCAGGATAATCCCTACAAATTTTGGGGGCTCGTCCGGGATCATCCCAAAATTTTTACGACGTGACCGGTGTGGTTTTTTTTTCATAACCTCAAAGACGAAAAGACAAATAAACCAAAGAAGACGATACAATCACAATGACGACGGAATCAGAAAAGACGACTGATAAGACGGAAAAACCGGAGAAGTTGTTTGCAACCTATTTAGACGGATTCTACAACATAACCAAACTCAACGGCGATGACGATACCTATTCTGCTGTGAAGTGGGCAGAAGACATTGAGGACAACGCAGAAATATTCAATTGGACACCTCAGCAGCAGCTCATTATTGCAAGAAGATCACTAGAAGGTACAGCAGCACTATGGTTAAAGACGGAGAAGGTGTTCAAAGGCTTCAAAGAACTGAAAGCGGCATTGTTACAAGAGTTCCCTGAAAATACCAACAGCAAAGAGATGCATGAGCTGATGGCAGTTAGGAAGAAGGAACCTGGTGAAACCTACATGCAGTACATGCTAAAGATGAAGGAGATGGGCAAGCGCGCTAGGTTCAATGACAATGTGGCAATACAGTACATTGTTGAGGGCATTCAAGATAGTGAAGTAAACAAGACTATACTTTATGGCGCTGTTACATACTCAGTACTCAAAGATAGATTAAAGCTGTATGAACAAATGAAGGAGAGGTCAAAGGCTAAAAGAAGCTCTGCACCAAAGGAGACCAGCGAGCGACAAGTTTCGAGACGACCAACGACGAGTGGCAAACAGCAGACAGGTGGTCAGCAGCGGAGACGGTGCTACAACTGTGGGGAGAATGACCATATGGCGAGCGACTGTCCCACAGGAATCAAGTGTTTTCGCTGTAATGCATTCGGACATTTGAGTAAGCATTGCAAAGTCGAGGTTCCACAATCCTCCGCTAGACGTGATGGCGCTGTTGGCAGAGGAAGCGGCGGAAATGCATTCAAATTTGGCGGCGCCGGAGTGCCAGCCAATAAGACGACGCCTCGAAGATTCGACCAACCAAACATGAAGCCGAGGGCGGCCATGTTTGCAAGTGATTGTCAAAACACGACAACAGCCAATGAGGAGCGAGAGTTCATGTTTGACAATGAAAACGGAGAACATGGCGGAATGTTTCACATTCAAAACAATAACAAAGACGAGTTTAAGTTGAAAGTGCAGAAAAAACCCATGAAAATGATGGAAATGTGTGGTTTTCAAGTCAAGACATTACTAGACACAGGATCATGTGCGAATCTAGTGGCCGACGACCAGTTTATGGCGTTTAACATCGAGAAATACGACGACAACTTGGTGATATCTGGACTTGGCCAAACAAAGGTGAAATCGAGCGGACAGTTTCGTGCTAACGTGACGATCGACGGAGAGCTCTACGAAGACGTGACATTCCATGTAGTGCCTAGAGACTGTATGCCGTTTACGGTTATTTTAGGGCAAGAATTTCTGAGTGAATTAGTGATGGTGTTATGTGATGGAGAGGCGAAGTTGTACCCGAAAGATGATGAATGGTGGAAGAGAGTTGATTGTTTTGCTAACCAAATTGAGTTAACAGGTTGTGCAGCAGGTGTAAACACTGAGAGCAGGTGGAGCAAATGGTATTGGATTACAAACCGTGCCAAACTAAAGAAGCACCAGTACAATTGAAGATTGTGTTGAAGGACGACATCCCAGTTGCCCAACGCCCACGACGACTGGCGTTGACGGAGCAAAAGTTAGTGGAAGACCAGGTAGAGGAGTGGATAGAGAAAGGCATTGCGCGGGTAAGTTTTTCTGAATATGCTAGTCCCCTGGTGTTGGTCAAGAAGAAAGATGACACTACTAGAGTCTGTGTCGACTACAGGCTACTAAACAAGAAGATTCTTAAAGATGAATTCCCTTTGCCAATCATAGATGACGTGATTGACAAACTGAAAGACGGCAAGATATTTAGCGTATTAGATCTCAAAAACGGATTTTTTCATCCAATCAATAAAGAAGGAACACCCCTGCATACCCTTCATTTAGATCACATAGGACCACTCACGGAGACGAGGAAGCAGTACAATCATATTTTGACAGTGATTGATGCCTTTACGAAGTTTGTGTGGCTTTACCCCACGAAGTCGACAACATCCGCAGAAGTACTGACGAAGATGCAAGCACACCAGCAGATATTTGGCAACCCTACCAGAGTCATAACTAATAGAGGAACAGCATTCACGAGTGGCGACTTCACGAAATACTGTCTAGATGAAAACATAGAGCATGCGAAGATCACGACGGGAGTACCACGAGGAAACGGTCAGGTGGAGAGGGTTCACCGCATACTCACTCCAATGTTTACGAAGCTGTGTATAGAGGACAAATCGTTATGGTACAAACATGTGAGCAGAGTACAGAGAGCGCTGAACAACACATACCAGAGGAGTACAGATAACACACCTTTTGAGTTGATGGTGGGCTCAAAGATGAAATGTAAAGATGACCTACAAATTGTTGAACTACTGCAACAAGAGCTAGCAGAACAACACAACGAACAGAGATATATATATATATACATATATATATATATATATATATATATATATATATATATATACATATATATATATATATATATATATATATATATATATATATATATATGTATATATATATATATATATATATATATATATATATATATATATATATATATATACACACAATGGAATTGTCTATTTGTTATAACGAATATTTTAGAAAATAATTAGGGCTTTACTTTAAAGCCGCAGGATTAGTATTGAGCAAATGTAAAGATGACCTACAAATTGTTGAACTACTGCAACAAGAGCTAGCAGAACAACACAACGAACAGAGATATATATATATATATATATATATATATATATATATATATATATATATATATATATATATATATATATATATATATATATATATATATATATATATATATATATATATATATATATATATATATATATATATATATATATATATATATATATATACACACAATGGAATTGTCTATTTGTTATAACGAATATTTTAGAAAAATAATTAGGGCTTTACTTTAAAGCCGCAGGATTAGTATTGAGCAATGAACATTCTTTAATAGAATAATAACATTTTTGTATAAGATTTATTACTTTAATTTTAAATTGTTTTTCCTTACTTATTATTGAATCGATTCTGGTATATTATTATATATACACATATTTTGTGACCAAGGTTTTCTTTTTTTTTATTTCGAGTAAAATATTTACTAAATTAACATATTAAGACATCTAAGCGGTAATCGCTGAAGTCATTTAGATATACGGTCAGTTCTCACAAAAATCCCAAGGAGATTTTACTTTTTAAGGATGTCTTGTTATTATGTTTTTTATGTACATTTTATAAGTATGTACATTTAATATTTTATAAATGGTAGTGCCACGCATGAGCTTTTGTTGTTGTTGTTGTTGCATGAATGGGCCAGCTCGACCGGGGAAGTACCACGACCTCACAAAATACCGGCGTGAAGTAGAAGTCTAACAAACTTCTGCGTTTCGTCTGGTGAGTGCAGGTAACCGGAGGCACCACTCGACTATCGTGAATACTACAAATCCAAGAAGCACAAGATGCTTTTACGTAACATCGGTTCTGTACAAATTTATAGTTCTGTTCTGGCAGGTTCATTGTTACTGGAGCAGAATAAGCCACCACGGCACTACCAAGTACGCTTATCTAACAGCTATAATTAGTATGTTGTGGCTGTCTTCGTTGCTGATTACAGCAATCATAGAAAGCGACGACTCCTTTGATGACCTCCATGGACGAGTGGCGTAAACGCCGGTTTTCAAGGTGTCGCCATCTCGTGGTCCCGGGTTCGATTCCCGGATCTCGTAGGACAATGTAGAAAAAACAATTTTTCTACATCTTGTGCCTGTCTGTTTGTGATGCCTTCGTTGTTTCCGATTCCCATAACATAAGTACTTAAGATTCTTACATTGGGTTCGTAGCAATGTCAGTGATGTTGTCCCTATCTAAATATGTATTTATTTATATAAAAAAGGTAAATATCAGCAGGGATTTAGCAAGTAGAGAATTATCAAAGAACTTCGCTCGCTAAAAAGAATTTTAACCGTAATTATTATATGAATATGATGTTGAATGATGATGTTGAAAACGGGTTTGTAAGCTTAACTAGTAGCTTTACCAGTTATTGTTTTTTTTGTATGTTTCTATATAGTTACTGGCATTTAAGGATTGTGTCCTTAAATGTAACCAACCATTCTTGTTTTATCTCCAAAAAGAAATATTACTTCTGAGTGTTATAGTTAGCTTTGAGATCCATGATTCGATTCCCGCATCATCGGATGAAGAAAATCACTTTTCTACGTTATCATATGGCACCTTAGTTGTTTCTAATTTAATAACACTTATGTATTAAATACTTACTTTGGGATCAGAGTAATGTATGTCACGCTGTCCCTATCTATGTACATGTATATATATAATAAGGTGGGTCTAAAGAACGTAATCGTCTAGACCTCTGTCTACCCCTTTATTGGAAATAGCGTGAAGATATTTATTTTTCGATGTTTTGATACTTTTGGAAATTATGGCTGATTAACGTGCTTGCGATAAAGGCCTGTGCCCTGATCAGGACTTGAGTGGCCATTCTGTATTATTGTCACGACTACTATATTTTTATTTTTTCTCTTTTGAAAAAATATTTAAAAAAAAACTATGGAAGGGGAGGAAAATTAATCACGTGCCAAACTCACAAGCATAACATTACGTCTAGAAACATTATGCGTATATATGTATGTGTTTGTATTTTTGCATAATAATTAATTTATACCAATTTTATCCCTATTAGTAAATTAAAAAAAATGTATTTCAATTGATTACTCTGTGAAGTACAAACCAATTTCCGTGCGACCGTGACGTTTTTGTTCGACATCCGCGGTCAAGCCAATACATTCATAAAAAGGCCCCGATATGCACTCTTCGGCGGTTGATTGAAACAATTTCGCACCAACATTTTTGAAGTGGTTTCTTCTATAACAACGTTATGAAGTGAAATTGGTTGAAATGAAAAATTAACACTACAGAGAGACACACTGAAATTAAATACATAATAACAGAAACAGCCACGATAGCCAAGTGGTTGGGTGATCGGAATTCGAGACTCCTGAGTTCGATCCCAAAGGCTCGTACCTCATCATCTCATCATCTCTGAGTTTTTGAAACGAACGTTCCAGAATGTTCTCGAAAATTTCGATTAGTGGGAAATATAAAAATTAAACTTCTTACACAGGTCAGTCATCAAATCTCAACACGGTACGGTATAGGTCGCGGTTTTGATTCCCCATACCACGTAATTAATTTTTTTTTATTTTCTAATAAAAAAATATCTTCACGCAATTCCCAATACAGGGGTAGACAGAGGTCAAGTCTAGACAATTAAATCCCTTTGACCCACCTTCCACCGAAGATATTTTCGGGACAACGTGACAGGTGGTGAGCCCGTCGCCGCCTTTATGTCCAAGCCAAAGATGAAATACGTACATAAGTTTTTGAAAAACTCATTGGTACTGCCACCTGGGGATCGAACTCGGGTCTCTCGACTCGAAATTCCGACCACCCAACATCTCAGCTATCGTGACTTATTTTCTAATTAATTTATATAACTTAACTTATAAGGAAAACCCCATACCAATTCTGAAAATGAATGAACAATTATTCAAAGATATGTGAAGTGTATTAGTATTTAAAATCTTAAAGTTAGTATATAGCATTGCATAATAATATATATCTTTCTTAATGGTATTCTTATTTTTACGTTATAAAGAAATGTTAAGAATTACAATGCATTTTGATAAACATATTACAAAATACAAAATATTATTATAAGTATACATACAAAATAGCAATTCGTTACACTACTTTCCGAGATTGTATATATATATATATATATATATATATATATATATATATATATATATATATATATATATATATATATATATATATATATATATATATATATATATATATATATATATATATATATATATATATATATATATATATATATATATAGCCCCTTGGTCGAAGGGACTTAATTGTCTAGACTAGACCTATGCCTGTATTGGGAAATGCGTGAAGATATTTATTTATTTATTTATTTTATTATTTGTTGCTTGCTAAGACTAATAAGATTTGAACAAAGAATATTTGAATTCTTACCAATTTGTCATAATTCGAAATGGGAAAACCTTATTTTATAATTGAATTCAGTTGAATTGTATATTGTTTTTATACAAAGAAATCATTGCAAAGAAATAAAAAACCTTGTCTAACTAACGACTAACCGATAAACTAGCCAGTAGTGACTCTACCTACGAAGTTAAGGATTGCGGGTTCGAATCTAGCTAGAAGCATACGTTGGTGACCGATATGAATATTTGCCTTGTATGAGTATAAGTCGTAGATGTTTATATGTATATATGAATATTTATCTACGTAAATATATTTTGCCGTTGGCTTGAACACAAGGCGGCGATAGGCCCACCACCTGTCACGTTGTTTTAAGTTAAAAAAAACAGGTAATTCCACTTATATCAGTCATCAGTTTACACAGTTATCGTTTAGGTAACTACTGTCCATTGAGTTAGTCTTTGTTTATCACTGACCGTCTTGTAACATCACTGCGTCTCTAGCTTCATAAATATTTACCAGAAGACGAGGGCAATGCGCTCGTTATAGTGACATAGTTAATGTCTCCATTGTCTTCAGCTATTTCTGCAGATGAGAACAACCAAGAATAATGAAAATGTTACTTATCTTCACGAACAATCCCTAACGGGATAGCCAGAGAGAACTGATCGCCAAGTGTTACGATCCTTAAATATCTCTTTCGTTTCTAGAAAATTTATAATTTTACTCATACACACACGTCTAAGCATCCGAATACTCTTGACCCTCCCCTCTTTAATAAATCTTAAATAAATTTCATAAAGTAGCCCTGGTAAGCCTGTCGCAGTTCTTTATTTCAAGGCTTACGGAACAAATCATAGATAAGTTTTGTAAACCCATTGTAACCCATTGGTACCTGGGGATCGACGGTCCCGGGTTCGTTTCCACGTCGGATCAATGTAAAAAAACACTTTTCCTACATTTTCTCGGGTCTATGTGTATGTGGTACCTTCTTTGTATCTGATTCCATAATATAAGTGCTTATGCTGTTAACTTTGGGATCAGAGCACTGTATGTCATGTAGTTCCTATCTACGTATGTATTTATTTATTTATTTTTGAGACCATTTTTATTTGCTCGAAGACATAAGGGCCAAGAGAGTTTGGATACCTAGACGTGCATGAAGAAAATGATGAATCTGAAAGAAGCGAAAGAGGTATGTAAGTATCGTAGCACTTGGCGATCTGTTCTCTCTGGCTACCCGGTCAGGGAATGTGCATGAAGATAAATAAATAAATGTAACGTGAAGATAAATTTTAAAGGCGTCGTAAATAAAGTTGTTGTCTTCACCGTTTGTTCTATCAAGGTAAATTTAAATTACTTGCAAGTTATAGACCGTGAGTGCCGCGGCCCGGAGTCAATTACTTTTTATTGTCCGGTCGTAAAACGCCCGAACAAAGTTTATGGTTATTAGCTACGGTACATTTCTTTCAGGCTGTTTAGCCAGATACTATATGATAGCATAACGCGTTCCTTCACTTTATCATAAAAAAAAACTTTAACTAAACTTTATCGTCTTATTAATGTTTAAGTCGTGTTGGTGTAGTGGTTAGGGTACTTACTGGTGTTGTATCATTCGCTAGGGTATGAGTAGTGAGACAGTGAAAAGATCACCACCAGTTGTCCCTAAATAAGGCGGAAACGGAAAACATATGAAATTAATTTGTTACGTAACAGCCAAGATGGCAGTGGACGTACGATAGACGAACTCTTGTCTTCTCGTCCGAATTCCGATCACCCAACCACACGGCTAAAGCGGCATGATACGGATTATATTATTGATATTAAAATAGTATCCATGCACGATATGTAGTTTGTTTCGATATGAATGCATCACAAATACATACATACATCTTTACATGGGTAGGGATAACATCACATACATTGCACTTATCCCAAACGAAGCAGAGAATACCTCAAATACCCCGACCTGAGAAAATGTAGAAAACATATTTTCTACAACAACCCGAAGACGTCACGATAGCCGGTGGTCGCAATTTCGAGTCAAGAAACCCATGTTCCATCCCCAGGTGGCAGTCTCGTACCAATGGGTTTTTCAAAAAATTTATGTACGAATTATATCGTTGACTTGGACATAAAAGACGGCGACGGGCTCACCACCTGTTACGTTGTCCCGAAAATATCTTCGGTGGAAGGTGGGTCGAAAAGACTTAATCGTCTAGACCTCTGTCTATCCCCAATTCCTCTGTACATTCCCAATACAGGGGAATTGCGTGAAGATATTAATTTATTTACATTAAACCGACCTCGAATCGAATCCGGGACCTATCGCTGGCGACACCATGACAACCGCTGTGTACGCTTCTAGTCCATAGAGATCGTCGCCTGTCGTTACAAATGCCTTCTTATACCAACCATCACTTATCGTATACAGAGCTGTCAATTACACCTAACAAAAGTGAATATACGAATCGATCTTCTTGCAAAACAAAAACGATACGTACAAACAATGACAATGAAACGCGATGTGACCGCTACAGCGAAATGTTTGCATTTGATTACGAAACTCCAAAACTTTAACGTCTTGGCGTATAAGTATACTATTACTTAAAGGTGATAAGACACGTATTTAGGTTACATCTTTTCCAATTAATACGTTATTTTAATAAGACACGATAACCGAGTGGTTGGGTGGGCGGAATTTCGAGTCAAGAGACCCGAGTTCGATCCCCAGATGGCAGGCTCGTACCAATGGGTTTTCTAAAATCTATGTACGAATTACATGGTTGAGTTGGACATAAAGACGATGCCAGGCTTACCACCTGTCACGTTATCCCGAAAATATCTTCGGTAGAAGGTGGGTCGAAGGGACTTAATTGTCTAGACTAGACCTCAGTTTACCCCTGTATTGGGAATTGCGGGAAAATATATATAATACGTAATTTTGCAATAACTTCACTTAATCTTGATAAATTATATATACGTACATACTATATACTAGTACTAGTTTGAAAAATTTCTTATGTGGAAAGTTATTCCAAAAGACTTGTGGAAGGTTATTAAGATGAAAGATTGTCTAGATCTTTTGACGTCCTCCGTGGACAAGTGGCGTAAGCACCGGTTTTCAAGGTGCCGCCATGTCGATTCCCGGTCGGGTCAGTGTAGAAAAACCACATTTTTACATTATGTCGGGTATGGGTGTTTGTGGCGCCTTCTTTGCTTCCGATTCCTATATCTCAAATGCTTTAGCATCTTAAAATGGGAACAGAATCCCTATTTATATATGTATTTATCTGTATTGGGAATGGCGTATAAGATATAAGATATTTTCTTTTTAACCAAATAACAGTTATCCTTATTTCCTTCTCTTTCAAAGAAAAATCACATCAGAAAAGTTGCGAAAAACAGAACAATAAAAATTTACGCAACAAATCGAATAAATTTCACGTAAAACATACTACGTAAATCATCGGTCTCAGACTGAGAGAAAATTGTGCATGTACACAATAGTATGCGTTTCGAGCTGTTCATCCGCCCGTTGTACTAACAAGGAAGTGGGTCGCATCGGTTGTTTGCACTCCATTCGGTTTCGAATCAATTGACCGACGGTACGAGACTACTGTTAACGTAATGCGGTATAAAACTGTCCAGCACAAATGGAATATGTTAAAAAATTTCTGTTCATAAAAATTATTAATCTTTATGGATAGAGAATAAAACATTCTATTGTTTATGTCTTTCCTAATTAAGCTAAAAAAATAATATCTTCATATGATATTTGAATATATAAGACTGAAGACCATACATAGCTTTTTTTTATTAAAGAATAAGCAAATGTAATAAATAATTTTGTATACCATCGTTCGGAAAATCGTTTGTCTGCGATTTTCCCAATTAAGGAACCCTGACGGGGTAGCCAAAGAGAACAGATCTCCAAGTGTCAGATCCTTACATACCTCATTTGCTTCTTTCTGATTCATTATTTTCTTCATACATGCGCGGCAAAGTATACGAGTACTCTTGGCCCTCCCCTCAAATAAGAAAAACTTATAAGCACGTTCTTTGATGGCTTAGGCACGTTGAGCGAATGAGTAAAAACTGAATGGTGAAGAAAATATATAGCGCGAAAGTAGTATTAAAAGATGTCGAGGTAGGCCAAGAATAACTTCCGAACGTTTCATTTACAAAAATTAAAAGAGCAACTGCAATTTTATTAGAAGAGCACTACATGTATGTATAAATATTTATTTAAGTATATATATAGGTGAAGTATACATATATACTTACAGTATAAAACATTATAGTTACGTTGGACACAAATACGAGATGATAGGCTCACCACTTGTATCATTGATATTTATGTACATATATACTTACTGCATATTTTATCACAGTTAGCACAAATACGGTGATAAACTCACCATCTATCACACTGTCCTTAATACTCTTTGATGAAAATTGGGTTGAATGGACTTGTCTGTATAGACCTCTGCCAACCCTAGTATGGGTAACAGCGTGAAAATAAAATAACAATCTCTACGTGCGAATGTTCCGGATGTTGCACTATCTGGGTATTTTGCAACGTGCAACAAATGCGGTTATACAAACACACATGAATGACAACTCATGTTATTATTCAGTTAATAGATAAAAAATAATGGGCAATGATAGAAGCAATCGGGTCATGAAGTAGTAAGTGAGTAAATGGTAACATTCAGTCGGGTACTTATAAACGGAAATTCGAAATATGTATCCGTATATTTCACACTTGCAACAGCAAAAGCAGTCACGTGACTATTACTTATTAGTAAACAGCCTGAAAAGTTTACTACAGGTTGTGGTCTTCTTCCGTTCCGATTCTTCAGGAAGATTTACAAAAAGGTTTTTATTCGGATTGGTAGCGGAGTAACAGATAAAATAAATTAGAAATGCCTTTGACTAAATTAAACATTTTGTTACGATAGCCTAGTGGTTGGGATGTCGGAATTCGAGTCAAGAGACTTGAGTTTGAACCACAGGTGGCCGGGTCCTAGCAATGTTTTTTTGAATCTATGTCGTTGGCTTGGACTTGAGTACATAAGTTTTTGAAAAAACCCATTGGTACAAGCCTGTCACCTGGGGATCGAACTTTCGAATCTCTTCACTCGAAACCACTCTGCTATCGTGGCATGACATGTATCGTTGTTTCTAATTCTATAACACTAGTGCTTAAGCTACTTACTTTGATATCAGAGCAATGTATGTGATGTTCTCCTTATGTGTTTATATTTATTTAATATTTTCTGCAACATGCGGTAGGAGAGGTTTGCATACACTTTACAATGTATACATAGATATGTATACAATGTACAATGTATACATACACTTTACAATGTATATCTTAATATACGTATACAGTGCTTCGGTCACTTACACCAACCTCTAATTTCCAGTATAAGCAGTTGCGTACCAACCCACCATTTATCATAGGGTTACTAGTCTATGAAAAACAGAGAAATAATTGTTCAGTTACTTACGGTACCAATGATGAGAATAAAAAGCCATAGGTACCTTCTCTGTTGAGGAATGAAGTAGGTCGCATACTATGATGGTAACTATTTAGTGGATATCTGAAATAGAACCTATTTCAATATTTTTTTATGCAATTTCTTTTCCTCTCATATTTCCCTTTGCCCTAAAGATTACTTATAAAAGGTATGTTTTTTGTAATGTTATATGTACATCCTACCCGTTAATTGTTTTCTTTTTGGTAAATTCCTGAGGTTGCCTGGAAGAAATTGCTATATAGCAGTAAGGTCGCCTTTTGTTATCCAATTTTTGTTAATTATGTTTTGTATTTTTTTTGTCTCTTCTAATTTGGTGTACAATAAAGAATATTATTATTATTAATATCCAATTATTTGTAGTGAATTTAACTAAATATGTTTGAGTAATAAAATAATTTCCATTTGCCTGTGTGTATTTTCCTGTATTATTTCTTTAATCTACATACACAAAACGTTAGAACTATTAAGTACCGAAGAGCAAAATAAAGGAGAGAGAGAGAGGGAGAAGGAAATACATGAGAAATTCCTTAGGTACTAGCACTCAAGTGGTTTATTTTGTTGAGGGATGAATAGGTTAGCTCAAACGGAACAGTATCACAGTGTTACACAATCTGGCCATGTGCTTCTTTCTTCTGGGGACAAAGGGCAAGTGTGGTAACTGGAGACCGCGTGGGGTCTCCCCCCATCACCTTATTTTCCTTTTCGTGCCCGTTACTCAATCCTATTCTACAGATTCTACAGCGCCATAATCCGCTTATTGCAATTACAATTTAAATTCATAAGTAACACTTGTCACGTAACAAATGTGAAAATTTGTATGATCAGAACATAAAAAATATATCTTCACGCAATTCCCAATACAGGAGCCGACGGAGTTCTAGTCTAGACAATTAAGTTTCTTTTTTCTTTCATTGTGAATGATAGTATTTGATGTATAATATTGGAATTGTCTGCTTTGTACTCCGGTAAATTATAGTATCATGTTAGAATTTTAATATAGTACGCAAAATCGCAGAATTTCAAAACAAAAAGCGTCAAATATTGTTATAATAAATGTTAAACAATATACATTGTGAAACGTACGTACGTATGTTTGATAATAGCTTTGTTACGTCCATATTATGATAGAAAATGTATTTAATTTACACATTTAAGGAGAATGTGTCGCGTATTGTGCGGGTGTTATCATTACATGCGAGGGCATTATGTTATAATACAGGCTTTGTAATCATTTGTAGTAACGATAGACGAGCGATTGGGTGATCGGGATTCGAGTTAAGAAACCCATGTTAGATACCCCGGTGGTAGGCTCGTATCAGTGGGTTTTTTCAAAATTGATGTATGATTTATATCGTAGGCTTGGACATAAAAATGGCGACTGGCTCACTACCAGTCTCTTTGTCCAAAAAAATGTCTGAAAGGAAGGTCGAAGGGACTTCCCACCATCTCTGTCATACAACAATAATGGAATAACAAAACCCAGTTTGTTATTCAGTGGTGCAACACTCTTACCTCCGTGATATTCTACACACATCAGTTAAAATTTTAATACCTTACCTAAAATTTTAATAAGGTCCAAATCAATGTCCATTAGTAATTCCAACTCAATATCTAATTTTTAGAATTTCGATTCAACGTTCGATTCTTTCGCCTAATACATCTTCTGCTCTCTTGAATCATGTAAACAAAACTTTATTTAAAAATAAAAAAACAACGTTTTATATTTTGCGCACTTTAACGTACAACAAGAGGACGTTCCGCTAAGTATTTGTATCGACCGAATGTTCCATTAGTAATTCCAACTCAATATCTATAATTTTAAAGTTACTTCTTCTCTACAGCCTATCAAGAGTCCACTGCTGAACACGCTGCTCCCCAAAGTTTTCCACAAAGAACGGTCCTCAGCCACCTACATACATCGACTTCCTGCAATATTTCTCAGCAGGTCTTTACTCTAACTTTTTTATTATTATTGAATCTTATACTACAGTTACGATAGCCGAGCGGTTGCGTGATCGGAATTCGAGCCAAGAAACCCGAGTTCGATCCCCTATCAAAAAGCAATCGGTTTTTTTTAAACTTGTGTACCATATGTCGTATGTCGTTGGCTTGTCATCTATCACATTGTCCCAAAAATATCTTCGGTGGAACGTGGTTCGAAGGGATTTAATTGACATCAAATCCGAGACCTCAGAGCTGGGCAACACCTCGGAAACCAGTTTGTACACCACTCGTCCACAGAGATCGGCAATTTTATATTAGTTAGGATGTAGTTCTGAATTTCGATTCAACGTTCGATTCTTTCGCCTAATACATCTTCTGCTCTCTTGAATCATGTAAACAAAACTTTATTTAAAAATAAAAAACAACGTTTTATATTTTGCGCACTTTAACGTACAACAAGAGGACGTTCCGCTAAGTATTTGTATCGACCGAATGTTCTAGAAACTTCTCGAAGATATTTACACGGCGCGTCATACCTGCCCGTCCAATCGTGACCACATGCTGTTATCAAATAAAACAATTATAAAGCGTGATTTTTGTTTTTGAAATGAATCGGAGGTTTTAGACTTTTATTGTTTTTATTTTAGGATGGACGATAGATAAGAAACTAAAAAATTTATGATCAATTTTAAGACGCAATCAATTGTAATCAATTTTATGATAAGATTTTTTTTTTCGAAATGGTGTTTGATTGTATTTTTAAAGAGCAGGTTAAAAAGAAAAATGTTACTTTTTCTAATATTTTTTAAAATTAGAAAACAAAATCTCTCACGGTCTGGAGAATTAGGTGGTTGGAATTCGAGTTCATAGACCCGACTTCGATCCCCAGGTGGCAGGCTTACCAATGGGCTTTTGCCGAAAAAACTTATGTACGAATTATCTCGTTGGCATGGACATAAAAACGGCGACGGGCTCACCAGCACGATATATAAAACAAACAGTGTAATTCACAAATACATGAATCAAGGTAAACTCCAACGAGACCTGGCTTTGTGGCTGCGGAGAATGTCACGTGCGCGACATGTGTCTAACGAGCGTGACATCACATTCTCCACACAGAAGCGGTATCATTGTCTTAGGTCATGACTGAACTGCAAAGATGACACCATTGTGTCATGGGTCATCATAATTGTTGGAAACAAATGAACGTAGGATATTAGTTTTCGAAGTGAAACTTCTTTAGAGTCGTGATTTGAAACACGATGAAACGAAAATGTTTCACGATAAAAAAAACACGTTTATTTATTAAGCCCTTAATGGCATTTATTGAATGTGAAAACATGGAATCTTAATAATATTTAATATAGTATTTTATATTAAAATATTTAATAATTTTTTTTTTGTTAATAAACAAATTAATCCTACATTTATCTTAATACTCCTAATACTCTACATCCATATTAATTTCTCGTAGACTCTTCTCCTATCTTTATAGCAGATTTACTTTGGCCGTGTAAATTGTAAACACACACTTTTTTTCAATGTTTGGTCGTCATTTAATTACGCAATACTGATGTAGACAGAGGTAGACAATGAATTCCTTCCGACCCAATTTTCCTCGAAATTTAATTGAGACAACGTGACGATTGGTGAGCCGTCTCGGTTTCTTACATTTTAAGTTAACGATACAACAAACTTACATACATAAAGATTACACAAGTAA
The DNA here is from genome assembly GCA_029286605.1 of Sericinus montela. Classification (NCBI taxonomy): domain Eukaryota; kingdom Metazoa; phylum Arthropoda; class Insecta; order Lepidoptera; family Papilionidae; genus Sericinus; species Sericinus montela. The sequence continues at coordinate 6,507,787 of JAGSMR010000016.1, forward strand.
ATATTTATATATACATATAAAAGTCCATAACTCGAGCACAAACATTCATATTAAGCATGAAAATTTTTCTAGCGGAATTCGAACCCGCACTCCTCTAATTCGAAGCGGAGAATCGATCGAACTCGAGTGTCCTAATTCGAATTCCGATCACATAACCACTCGACCAAGGGCTTAATTGTCTAGACCTCTGTCTACCTCTGTATTGGGAATGGCGTAATATTTTTTAACCACTTGACTATAGTTGCTTTGAAAAATCATTAAATTATATCAACGTATTCTCTGGTTGGAGCAGTTTCACAAAGGATCCTTTTAGAGGCAAGCGACAGTTGTAAGTCTCTTTGTAACTTCGCAGATGACGGCAGTGCGATAAGATGCTCGGTAAAAAAATACTTATTTTAATTAGAATAAGACTTATTTTAAATGGTAAATGAACTTGTTTTTTTGTCTCGCTTTTGCATAGTTTTTATGAACGGATGAAAAAATACATCTTCACACCTATACTCCAATAAACTTCCATTGCTTTTGCCATTTGCTTATTATAAAATAATAAAAAAGTCACGATAGCCGAGTTATGACACCCGAGTTAGATCCCTAAGGCTCGAACAAATTTTTTCAAAAATTATTGGACGATTTATTTCGTTAGCTTAGACATAAAGACGGTGACGGGCTCACCACCTGTCGTGGTATCCCAAAAAATGTATTCGGTGTAAGGTGGGTCGAAAGGAATTAATTAACTAAATTTCTGTCTACACCTGTATTGAAAAGGTATATATATTTATTTATTCTATTGTCCATATTTTCGTTCTCTGTACTAGTATATAAGTTTTGCCATCTACTCCTCTTAAAAAACGATAATAGGGGTTTAGTGTTGGTACATTTTTGCCGACACCATGGACAGTGTTGGATTTTGATTTTTAGCTATTGTCTTATAAAACAATCTAAACTTCACTTTAAATTTACATATGTGTACGCCATTAAAATGAATGTCGCTTGCGGTACTGCGGCCCAGCTTGCTGATACCGTTATTGCCTTTATGTACGCAATATTAATTGTTTCTCAATTAACTACTCGAATATTCCATTTGTTCGAAACAATGTCTTTCACAACAAGGATTCGTCATCAACGATCACAAAACAGTAAGTATTCGATTCATTTCTGATACATCAATTACTTAATGACTCAAGATTTTCGTAGAAAAGTTTTATAGTGACAAAAGAAAAGACAACATTATATCAAGTGACTGGGAAGTTGTGCGTGACTCATTCTTATTTAAATACATGTTTACATAGTGAACAGTGGTTTTTGTAAATTTTCAACTTCTACAAATATCTTATTCTTAACAGGCTAACAGGAGTTCACTGTTGAACAAAAGCTTCCCCAAAAACTAAAAATATACCTCCTCACAAATCAATGACAATAAGGTCTTTACTAACTCGGAAATTATAAAAATACCCTAATATAATAAATATCTTCACGCAATTCCCCATACAGGGATAGTCAGAGGTCTAGTCTAGTTAATTAAGTCCCATTGACCCATCTTCCACCGACGATATTTTCAGGACAACGTGACAGCCCGTCGGCGTCTTTATGTTAACGATCTAATTCGTACATAAGTTTTCGAATCTGCCACCTGGGGATCGAACTCAGGTCTCTTGACTCGAAATACCGACCAAACAACCCCTCGGTTATCGTGGCTCTTACCCTAAAATAGACTACCATTATTTGTGATATCAATATGTAAAGAAAATGATAACTTTGAAAGAAATAGAGGTAAAAATCTTAATGCATGACGATATGTTTTCTCTGACTATAATAATATTAATTTCTATTTTTCTATTAGAATAGAAACTGTCATAAGAAACTTCATAGGATTTGTAATTATATTTAAACGTTACGAACATATTTAGAAGTGGAAACAATATACCCACAGGAAATTAAAAAATATTCTAAAATAGAAATGCTAAAAAGACATATAGTGGTTCATTAAACAAAATTTAAAAATAATACGATGATTTTCTTTTCTTTTATTTCAGTTCGAATCTCTTGAGTTTTCATTTTGGTTGGATGTTTCTCTAAATATCTCTTCCACGGACACCATGCTTTCTTATGGGATTAAAAGTACACTATAGGTTTATCTAGATTATAAACTATCTGTGTGCTTAGTTTAATTTTAATAAGTTTATAAATTTTCTTGTAATTGAGTAACAAACGTTAATCATATTATAGTTGGAGTAGATTTACGTGTTTGCTGACCTATAAAGATTTTATTTCCGACCATGCCACCGTCTTGTGCGTCATAGTTTCCTTATTGCATATATTAATTTGACCTACAGAATGACAGAAATTAATAAGGCGAAATGTCTTTATTTTCACGCGGCTACAGTTGCTTGAACCTGTTTCAGCTCGGAATCTTGATACAGCTGTTGTTCTCGGAGCAATAAACCGATATCTGGTTCCCGTTATGCTTCTTACGAATTTTTTATTCAATTCATTATATCGGTAATCACTTGTCGTTACATTAAGAAAAACATACATACATACGTACATAGATAAGAACAGCATCACATATAGTGATCTGATACCAAAGTAAATAAGCTCTTAAACATTTGTAGTGCCCCGAAAATATATAGATTGAGTGTTTTTTTACCTTGACCCGACCGGGATTCGAACCCGGAACCTCTGAGAAAGCTACACACTGAAAACTGGTGTGTACGCCGACGCCCACGGATCACCCATATGTTTGACACTGGTGCAATTCTAATTCACAACCCATAGCTTCGAAGGCATGGGCACCACTAAATCGGCTAGCAGATCGTCAAACTACAGCTACCATATTAATTTCATTCATCCACAAGTTTGTTCCGGTACTCGTCGACGTGTTCTCGAGAAATATTGGCACGGCCGGTGTATAGGGCATCACCAGTGCTGTCGTCTGCATAGCAATGAATGTAACAAATCATTGATAAGCTGAAGAATTAGGGTTGGCGATAGCACACAGCCTTGTGGGGCACCAGCATTCACCGAATTGGAGTCCGTGCATGCACAGTCAACTACGACCTTAATGCCCGTCTGTAAGAAAACTAATGACCCAATGGTAGCGGAAGAAAAATCTTCCGCTACCATGTTTTGGGGGAGGGGGGTATGTGGGCCTCCGGTTACCTGCACTCACCAGACGAAACGCAGAAGTTTGTTAAACTTACTACTTCACGCCAGTATTCTGTCCAATCAAATTCAAAATTCACCAATCAAATAATTTGTTTATCTATATAATTAATGTAGGGATTATCCTGATTAAATGAAATAATTGGTTTTTCAACTCACTTCAGTCTTTTATTTTCACTTTTACTATTTTAGAATATTAATTTCGTCTTATCACTTTCTTCTTCCTTACACGTACGCCATTCGTCTCCTCTCTACCTCACACATCATTCTATCTCATCTCATTCATCTCAATCAATCATTATGTCATATCTTCCCTCTTAGTCTCACTTATCCTTTCTCTCACTCATTTACACATCCTACACTCGGCCATCCTGCTTTCATATCTGTCCTCAGATATGGTTTACATTTTAATAAAAACTTTATTTTTAATCTAGTAGGAACATAGATTACATCATCACTAACTTAATTAGTACTTAAATAAACTAGACATCTTTAGAAAACTTAAATAAACTAAACTTTTAAAAGAAAATAACACCTTATGGTGTAACACGTTGTTACTTTATAACACAAAAACAACAATAAAAATTTCCTACTTTAACATTCATTCTTCATCCACTCTTACACATACTGCTGAAAACTATCAAAATTAGTGTTCACCTGAAACATACAAAAATATTAAGACACATTAATCATCATCTCAGGCCACCTCTTCATCAAATCAACTGAGCTTGATGTCTTGTTCGGCCCTTCTGTAGTGTCGTACACCTTCTCCACATCATAGCGGTCATTTCGTTTTATCTTCACTACTTTGTAAGGTCCAAAAACTTCGGTTTCAGATTCAACCCTGGTCCAAACTGCGTTCTCTTGATAGCAACTAGCTCATCTAGCTCGTACTTGTTGCTGTCCTTCCTTTTCTTATCATAGGTCTTTCTGTTTTCTTCCTGTACTTTCTGGATTTGTTCTTTGGCCTTCTGCCTCAGTTCTTCTCTCTGTTCGTTGTGTTGTTCTGCTAGCTCTTGTTGCAGTAGTTCAACAATTTGTAGGTCATCTTTACATTTCATCTTTGAGCCCACCATCAACTCAAAGGTGTGGTATCTGTACTCCTCTGGTATGTGTTGTTCAGCGCTCTCTGTACTCTGCTCACATGTTTGTACCATAACGATTTGTCCTCTATACACAGCTTCGTAAACATTGGAGTGAGTATGCGGTGAACCCTCTCCACCTGACCGTTTCCTCGTGGTACTCCCGTCGTGATCTTCGCATGCTCTATGTTTTCATCTAGACAGTATTTCGTGAAGTCGCCACTCGTGAATGCTGTTCCTCTATCAGTTATGATTCTGGTAGGGTTGCCAAATATCTGCTGGTGTGCTTGCATCTTCGTCAGTACTTCTGCGGATGTTGTCGACTTCGTGGGGTAAAGCCACACAAACTTCGTAAAGGCATCAATCACTGTCAAAATATGATTGTACTGCTTCCTCGTCTCCGTGAGTGGTCCTATGTGATCTAAATGAAGGGTATGCAGGGGTGTTCCTTCTTTATTGATTGGATTTAAAAATCCTTCTGCTTTGCCGGCCTTTCTTGTAGCCAATAGGCATGGGATACAACTATGTATGACTTCTTCAATTCTCTTGTCAAGGTTCTTTATGTAATAGTCTTTATTTTTGGCTTCTTTCATCTTTCTTGTTGCAAAATGCCCATTCTCATGAATCTTTTTGATTATTTCCTTCTCCATAGATCTTGGTACCACCATCTGCTTCTGATCTCCTTAGTAAATAATTCCATTGTCCATCCAGTAGTCGTTGTATTGTCCGTCCTGTAGTATAATCGTTCTGATAGCATTCAGCTCATCGTCTGATTCTTGATTGTGTCTCATCTCGTCATGTAAGCTTGTTATAGCTAGCACGCATGGGTTTCTGCTCAGTGCATCAGCATGCTTCATCTTCGTTCCTGCTCTGTGCTCTATTTCGAAATCATACTCGTCTAAAAACAAAGCCCATCTTGCCACTTTTGGAGCTAAATCTTTCTTTCTCAGTGTCATTTCGAATGCCTTGCAGTCTGTCACTATCTTGAAGTGTACTCCGTACAGGTATTGTCTAAACTTCTTCACTCCTTGAATAACAGCTAATGCTTCTAGCTCATAGCTATCTATCGCTCTATACCGGCTCTCTGCATCACTTGTTTTATGACTCATGTAGTGTACTGGGTGTAGGTCACCATCGGCATGTCTTTGCAATAGTATTGCCACTAAAGCTTGGCTAGATGCGTCTGTGTGCAACTCCGTAGGTAGTCTGGGATTATAGATCTTCAACACTGGATCTGACCTCAACTTCTGCTTCAATTCATTGAACGCACATCTTTGTTCTCCACCAAAATTAAATCTGTCATCCTTTCTGAGTAAATCCGTCAATGGTTTTGCAATCTTTGCGTAGTCTTTGATATACTTTCTGAAGTATGAAGTTAATCCAATAAAACTCATCACCTGTTTTGTGTTCTTTGGTTCTGGGAATCTCACCACAGCGTCTATCTTCTCACGGCTGGGTCGTACTTCTCCGTCTTTGATACGATGTCCTAGGAACTCAATCTCTTCATTTAAAAGCCTTGCCTTCTTCCAATTTATCTCTAGACCATAATCAGCTGCCACATTCAGAACTTGCTGTAGTCTTTCCACGGCTTCGACCTCGCTGATTGCTGGAATAATAATATCGTCTATAAATATCATCATCACATTCTTTGCTATTAGATCTCTGAATATAATCGTTATAAATCTCATGAAACACTTAGGCGATGAAGTCAATCCAAATGGTGCCCTCAGAAATTCGAACTGCCCATGATGCGTCACAAATGATGTGTATGGCACTGACTCCTCGCTCACCTTCAAATGAAAAAATCCGTTTTTGAGATCTAATACGCTAAATATCTTGCCGTCTTTCAGTTTGTCAATCACGTCATCTATGATTGGCAAAGGGAATTCATCTTTAAGAATCTTCTTGTTTAGTAGCCTGTAGTCGACACAGACTCTAGTAGTGTCATCTTTCTTCTTGACCAACACCAGGGGACTAGCATATTCGGAAAAACTTACCCACGCAATGCCTTTCTCTATCCACTCCTCTACCTGGTCTTCCACTATCTTTTGCTCCGTCAACGCCAGCCGTCGTGGGCGTTGGGCAACTGGGATGTCGTCCTTCAACACAATCTTCAATTGTACTGGTGCTTCTTTAGTTTGGCACGGTTTGTAATCAATACCATTTGCTCCACCTGCTCTCAGTGTTTACACCTGCTGCACAACCTGTTAACTCAATTTGGTTAGCAAAACAATCAACTCTCTTCCACCATTCATCATCTTTCGGGTACAACTTCGCCTCTCCATCACATAACACCATCACTAATTCACTCAGAAATTCTTGCCCTAAAATAACCGTAAACGGCATACAGTCTCTAGGCACTACATGGAATGTCACGTCTTCGTAGAGCTCTCCGTCGATCGTCACGTTAGCACGAAACTGTCCGCTCGATTTCACCTTTGTTTGGCCAAGTCAGATATCACCAAGTTGTCGTCGTATTTCTCAATGTTAAACGCCATAAACCGGTCGTCGGCCACTAGATTCGCACATGATCCTGTGTCTAGTAATGTCTTGACTTGAAAACCACACATTTCCATCATTTTCATGGGTTTTTCTGCACTTTCAACTTAAACTCGTCTTTGTTATTGTTTTGAATGTGAAACATTCCGCCATATTCTCCGTTTTCATTGTCAAACGTGAACTCTCGCTCCTCATTGGCTGTTGTCGTGTTTTGACAATCACTTGCAAACATGGCCGCCCTCGGCTTCATGTTTGGTTGGTCGAATCTTCGAGGCGTCGTCTTATTGGCTGGCACTCCGGCGCCGCCAAATTTGAATGCATTTCCGCCGCTTCCGCTGCCAACAGCGCCATCACGTCTAGCGGAGGATTGTGGAACCTCGACTTTGCAATGCTTACTCAAATGTCCGAATGCATTACAGCGAAAACACTTGATTCCTGTGGGACAGTCGCTCGCCATATGGTCATTCTCCCCACAGTTGTAGCACCGTCTCCTCTGCTGACCACCTGTCTGCTGTTTGCCACTCGTCGTTGGTCGTCTCGAACCTTTTCGCTCGCTGGTCTCCTTTGGTGCAGAGCTTCTTTTAGCCTCTGACCTCTCCTTCATTTGTTCATACAGCTTTAATCTATCTTTGAGTACTGAGTATGTAACAGCGCCATAAAGTATAGTCTTGTTTACTTCACTATCTTGAATGCCCTCAACAATGTACTGTATTGCCACATTGTCATTGAACCTAGCGCGCTTGCCCATCTCCTTCATCTTTAGCATGTACTGCATGTAGGTTTCACCAGGTTCCTTCTTCCTAGCTGCCATCAGCTCATGCATCTCTTTGCTGTTGATCTTTTCAGGGAACTCTTGTAACAATGCCGCTTTCAGTTCTTTGAAGCCTTTGAACACCTTTTCCGTCTTTAACCATAGTGCTGCTGTACCTTCTAGTGATCTTCTTGCAATAATGAGCTGCTGCTGGGGTGTCAATTGAATATTTCTGCGTTGTCCTCAATGTCTTCTGCCCACTTCACAGCAGAATAGGTATCGTCATCGCCGTTGAATTTGGTTATGTTGTAGAATCCGTCTAAATAGGTTGCAAACAACTTCTCCGGTTTTCCGTCTTATCAGTCGTCTTTTCTGATTCCGTCGTCATTGTGATTGTATCGTCTTCTTTGGTTTATTCGTCTTTTCGTCTTTGAGGTTATGAAAAACCACGCCGGTCACGTCGTAAAAATTTTGGGATGATCCCGGACGAGCCCCCAAAATTTGTAGGGATTATCCTGATTAAATGAAATAATTGGTTTTTCAACTCACTTCAGTCTTTTATTTTCACTTTTACTATTTTAGAATATTAATTTCGTCTTATCACTTTCTTCTTCCTTTCACGTACGCCATTCGTCTCCTCTCTACCTCACACATCATTCTATCTCATCTCATTCATCTCAATCAATCATTATGTCATATCTTCCCTCTTAGTCTCACTTATCCTTTCTCTCACTCATTTACACATCCTACATTAACATATATGCATTAGGTCTGTCAATTGTTTAAACTTCGATGAAAAGTATGTCTGAAAATTTCCATTGTGTACTCGTCTTTTTTTTATAAAATTTTTGACTCTTGTCGTGGTTCAAGAACATTCCCAGTGGACATGGCGGGCTTCGCTATCAACATTGAATTCCTCACGGCGACTAAACACACACACATACACATATATATATATATATATATATATATATATATATATATATATATATATATATATATATATATATATATATATATATATATATATATATATATATATATATATATATATATATATATATATATATATATATATATATATATATATATATGTGTGTGTGTGTGTGTGTGTTTTATATAGAAAAGGGAGGCAAAAAGGAGCAGGTGGCACACGTGATGGTAAGTGATTACCGCCGCCCATGAACATCCGCAATACCAGAGGCATGGCAGATGCGTTGCCGGCCTTACATTCCCGCAACATTTTATATGACGTCCTATACTGCGCTCGCCTACACGAGATTGCCACTCGACATCCCTTTTCCCCCAACGTTTATCAGCTCTTCGAACGATGCCATTGCCCCTTCATCCCTGATTTTATCGGCTAAGTCAGTAACCTCAGTTATGCAGTTATATGCCTTCATTGAAAACTCTATCACCAGAGGAACACCTAGCATAGCCCTTTCCATTCATGGATATATGTATGCTAATTGACATTCAGATTTGAAGCAATATAAAATTAGCGAAGTTTATATGTCCTACTTTCCTAAACACTTGCCAGTATTCTTTCACGTAATGGATAAGTCGTCTCGTCAGTATAAAGCAGTCGATACTAGGTTTTATGTGTTTACTATGTTCCGCCTGCGGCTTGGCACACGTGGACTACATGATAATATTAATATGTTTTAAATGGTATTCCAAAATTTTGATTGTAATCAAAAGACTATATATGAATTAAAATTATTCATAAAATGCAAAAAATAATCTTCACGCAAGTCGGAATACTGGGGCAAAAATAGGTACAAATAAGAACCTTCAAATTATGACTAGACAGGTGGTGAGTCTGACGCCGTCTTTATGTCCAAACCAATGATATTAATCGTACTAAATTAGCTACCGATTAAAAAACCTTTTTTTATATAGAAGAGGGGGGCAAACGACCAGGTGGCACACGTGATGGTAAGTGATCACCGCCGCCCATGAACATCTGCAATACCGGAGGAATAGCGGATGCGTTGCCGGCTTTTGAGAAAGGTATAGGCTCTTTTCTTGAAGGTCCCTAAGTTGTATCGGTCCAGAAAAACCGCTGACGGCAGCTCATTCCACAAAGTACAAGTGCGTGGCAGAAAGTTCCGAAAGTCCGTGGCGAAAAGCCGACTCTGGGGTGCCCCCACCCAGAGATGAGAACAGTACTCCATGTGCGGCCGAACCTGCGCCTTATAAAGTTGCAAGCGGTAGGCCGGCATGAAGTACTGTCGTGCTCTACTGAGCACGCCAAACTTTTTAGAGGCCAATTTGGCCTTTCCTTCCAAATGACCGCGATACTGAACATTGCTCGATAAGTCGACGTCAAGGATTCCGATGCTGGCTATGGCAACTAGGGGAGTGCTCTCAAAACGAGGTGATACGACGAAGGGTTTCTTTTTTGCGGTAAACGCGCAAAGGGTTGAACTGTTGTTTTTAGGGTTGAACTGGACTAAATTTAGTCACCCCCAGTCCGAGATTTTGTCCAACAAAATCTCGACTTCAGACTTGTTCCGGTACTCGTCGACGTGTTGCCGAGAAATATTGGCACGGCCGGTATAAAGGGAATCACCAGTGCTGTCATCTGCATAGCAATGTATGCTACTAATTTGTAACAAATCATTGATATGCAGAAGAAACAGGGTTGGCGATAGCATACAGCCTTGTGGGACACCAGCATTCACAGACTTGGAGTCCGAGCATGCACCGCCAACTACGACCTTGATGCTCCGGTCTGTGAGAAAAATAGTGACCCAATTGCAAAATTTCTCGGGAAGCCCAAATGACGGAAGCTTTGAAAGAAGCGCTTTGTGCCAAACCCGATCAAAGGCTTTCGCTATGTCCAAACTAACTGCCAGGGCCTCACCCTTGCTCTTCACTGCCTCCGCCCATCGATGAGTGAGGTACACAAGAAGATCACCAGCCGAGCGGCCCCGACGGAAGCCGTACTAGCGGTCACTGATCAACTGGTGCTCCTCCAAGTACCTCAAGAGCTCGCAGTTTATAATGGACCCTTGCTCTCTACTGCCTCCGCCCATCGATGAGTGAGGTACACAAGAAGATCACCAGCCGAGCGGCCCCGACGGAAGCCGTACTAGCGGTCACTGATCAACTGGTGCTCCTCCAAGTACCTCAAGAGCTCGCAGTTTATAATGGACTCCATTATTTTGGAGCACAAGGAAGTGATGGCGATCGGTCTGTAGTTACCTGGATCTGAGCGGTCGCCTTTCTTAGGGGTCGAGTGCACCAAAGCTGTCATCCATATCATCGAGACGTCGCCTTCAGAGTAGGAGTACCGAAAAAGACGAACCGGTGCCAACTCTGGAGCACACATTCTCAGCACAATAGGGGGGACACCATCGGGCCCACTCGACTTCTGGATGTCCCGGGAGAGTAGTGCTTTTCGCACTGAGCTCTGAAAGAACCCGATGTCTGGCATAGAGCACATACTGCACGGGGTGGTCGGCGGTGAGTTCCCCTTGTCATCGAGAGTCGAGTTGGACGCAAAAAGAGAACCTAGAAGATCGGCTTTCTCTTTTGCGTCATGGGCCAGCGAGTTGTCCTCCCTGTACAGAAATGGTAGTGATGGCTGACTTAAATTCCCTTGGACAGCCTTGGTGAGGGACCAGAACGCACGAGTTCCAGAAGGAAGACGAACTAGTTTCTCGCCAATTCTGCCAATGTGCTTGGACTTTGCCTAAGTTTTGACTAAGCTAACGGGTACTAAGGCTTTTCCGATTTATTGCAATTAATAAGGCTTTTCCCTTCGTCTATTTTTACGATATTCACGGGAAGAGAGAGGGTGATATTATTCTTACCCCTATACTACATGGTCGAAGAAATTTATTCGAATATGTTTCGAAGATAATTGTGTTACTACAATCAGTAAAATATCTTCGGTGAAAGGTAGGTCGAAAGAACTTAATTGTACTAGACCTCTGTCTACCCCTGTATTGGGGATTGCGTGAAGATATTTTTATTTTATGACCAGTAGGTAATACTTACAAACGACTAGTTAATTTGCATGCTTTAATTATTAGCTGAGTGATTGGGTGATCGAAATTTGAGTCAAGAGACCCGAGGTCGATCCCTATCTGTTAGACTCTAACAAATTTTTCAAAACTTTGGTACGAGTAATATCGATGGCGTGTACGTAAAGGCGGTTCATTACCTGTCACGTTGTCTCAAAAATGTCTTCGGCAAAAGGTGGGTCAGAAGGCCTATATTATCCAGACCTCTGTCTACCTCGTTAGTAGTAGCAGTAGCAGTATAAACTTTATTATATACCACACAACTTAAACAAAGTCATGTCAAACACAATATCCGGAATGGCGTGATTACAACAATATACAAATATTAACAGTCTTGTAGTAGGCCATTTACAAAATATTATAATAATATTCTTGACTTGCACATATTGCTTGACAATATTATCAACTTGTCTACAAGATTGACTTCCTTCTACAACATATAGCATTCTTATTATGAACTTGATGTGAATTTCAATTTGTATTGGCCATTAATTAAACATGCAAAGTAATGTTTGACATTGACAAATGACATACGTGGAATCCAGTATGAGTGACATGAGACTTCTGTTTTTGAATATCAAATTACTTATTATATAACTTGCATTTAAAATTGGAATTTAGTCGAAGTTTGCTACTGGATGTTCAAGTTTATATAGATAACCATTTCACTTATGGGATACAGTTGACAAATTAACTAATTACCGAAGTCAAGCAGTGAATTTGTAACGATGTTTTTTTCCGAAGATTCACATAATTCAAGATAAAAAATAAGATTACATTATATATAATTTAATTCCAGTTTACGTAAGCAGCTTCGTAGGAATAAAATGGATTTCAGCCGATCGACTACTACGTCGTAGCTTGTACTTACCATCCATTTTTATTCATAAAATACTAGCAAAGCTAAATAAAATTACTAGTATATCTGTTTATCGCTCCTGCAATACTTGTATCTGATTCACGACAATAGGAAGCAAATGTAGTTGTAGATGTCTACATATCATGTGCCTTGGCATTTAAAGAAAAGTATTTTATATTACTATTAATTTTAACCATTTCATGATTATATTTAAGGGCTATAAAGTATAACTATGGCTAAGGACCTAAGGTCTGAAATCAAAATATTTTACTTTTATTTAACTATACCAATCAAATGGTGGGCTTGAACCTGTGACTTCATGTTTCTCAGTATCGTACCCTAAACCATAAGGCAGTTGCTAATTTAATTTATAGTGACACAATGATGAGGATTTTTATCAAATGCAATGAAAAATACTTGAAGTTTCTAAGAGTTATCCTATTGTGTCCTATTGTTGTCATACTCCTAAACTAGCAAAAAATAAAAAAAAATATACTCAAATACTAAAACTATTAATTAAAAGAATTACATATATACATAATAATTTTCATTGATTAGTAAATTATTATTAAATAAGGAAATCATAATCATCGTCAGTTTCCGTGTGTCTTTTTTAATTAAATGCATATTCATATCTAGATATGAATGTAATATGTAATCTATTTTCAAAGTTTACCAGTCATACTAGCTTGAATTTAAAATAACTAAGTGAATCAGTTGAGCCTAAAATAAGTAAATAATTAAACAAAATATTTCACAGATTTTAAACAGGACTGATGATGAAAATAAGTTTTTGTCTTTGACATTTACGTAAAGTAGACGTTTGTTTCTTAAAAGAGAATGTACTACTCAAATCTTTATGTGGAACTTTATTAAATGATGTCCATCAAACAATAACACCGTTTTACTTTTATAGCATGTAATGCACCTGCGGTCGATGTCCATTGTTCTCTTCATGTAGGAACAATCAAAACCTTACGACGTATTCAAAACCAAATACTGACATAACCCATTGTTTCGAATACCATATGTAATATAATGTACATCTGTATTCATAAAGTAATTTAACAACCGAACACGTACGTTAAACGCATGATGACACAGGCAAAACAAAACACAGCAATATAATTTAAAAAAAAAATATTTATTAAAATACTGCTTTTATAAATATAATGCTTACATCTAATTTATCACTTTAGGGTTGGACTTCGGTACCGTGAGGGATGGAGTTGTCTTTTTCGGTGACATCTTCGCGGTCGGCTAATGTCGTTACGTCTTTTTTCCCTTCAACGTTTTCAGTAATCGGTAGCACTGTCGAGACTGGTTCGCCGGCCTTTTCGACATCTGTTTTTTCGTCCTTGTTGTACGCCGAGCCCGATTCTGTGATAGGCACTTCTCTGTCGGCTTGTTCCTTATCAGAGGCGCCATTAATGGGAGCGGTTACCACGAGGAAACCATCATTGTACAGCTCTGCAGTGACATCAGCGGAACTGGCGTTCAACGGCAGGGAGTAAGTGTGGTAGAATTGGCTCGCGAACACATCCTTGTCATCATGTTTAGCTTCGTGCGATCCTTGTACAAAGATGAAATCACCTTTAAGTTTCACACTTAAATCCTCCTTCTTGTAGTTTTTGACATTAACCACAACTTGGAACTTGTCGTTATCAGCCAAGATCCTCGGGCCGATGTCAGCGAAGCTCGGAATTAATTTCCAGACGGAGCTGAACAAGGTGTCCCATGGTCCACGGAACCACGATGCGAAATCGTCTACTTCGTCCTCATTAAGCGTTGTAATTGGTTGTGGAAATGTAGATGGCTTGTCGGAAACCGGTAAAGCGGCAACGGCTGCCAATAAGGCGAAAGCCGCAAGTACTCGCGGTGAAAACATTCTTATTGCGCTTGTTGCGTACGCTCTCGCAGTGTATTCAAAACTGCCGGCGGCGCGTGAGTTGGAGGCTATATAGCTGAAGAGGGGGGTAAGGGACGACGCATCACTTAACAGCGCTGACGGCGTACATAGATGTGAAATGTGGATGTGTAACAAGGCATTAAATTATTTTGTATTGACATAGTGTACGTAATATTATGATGCCATTAATGTGTTGCAACTGGATTTAAATAATGTCGGGTCTATTTTAAATTTAAATATTTTAAAATATCACAAAAAACATTGATATTTTAAAATAACACATTACTTATTATCGGTTTCTAGATAAGACATGCGCATGAACAATTGCTTCCCGTTATGTAACTAGTAGGAAAGAATAGTAGACTAACTTTATAATGAAATTAAATATAAAATTTGATTAGACCACGAATTAATCTTCCCTCGTGGTATCTTACTCCTCGTGGTATAATTTACAACTCTTGCGATTCCAGTGCAACATAAGAACGAGAAAAATGATCTTTAGCACATGGGCTTTAAGGATTGGTCCCGAGTTTGATTGCCGTACGGGTTATAGTAGACAATTATTTTCCCATTTTTTTACTCGGGAGTGGGTGTTTAAGATACCTTCGTTGTTTCTGATTTCATAATGCAAGTCTTTATGACTGTTATTTACCCCTATGAAAGAAATGTAGGTAATGTGGTGCATATATATTCAATTATGTATGTATAAATGTTATGTAATGGAACTGTTTACCAGTGTTCATTCATAGCTCTGCCGTAGTCTCATCAGGATCGAAATATTAAACATTCATAACATAGTATTATTTATTAGACTATTATATAGTCACGTTAGCCGAGTGGTTGGGTGGTCGGAATTTCGATTCAAGAGACTCGAGTTCGATCCCCAGGTGGCAGGCGCGTTACCAATGAGTTTTTCAAAAACTTATATACAAATGATTTCGTTGGCTTGGACATAAAGACGGCGACGGGCTCACCATTTGTCACGTTGTCCCGAAAATTTTCTAGTTAGTAATTGTCTAGACTAGACCTCTGTCTACCCCTGATTTGGAAATTACGTGAAGACTATTTCTTTAATTATTATATAAATTTGGTCTGTGTTCTACTTTTTAGCTACAATGACCTTACGAAAACTACCGGATTACTCTTACGCCGTTACCTCAGGTAATGTGAAGTATATACGTGATTGAGAGTGGCGGAAATTAGGCTTTAATGTGATAAAAATCGTGTACATATTGAATCAAGAAAGTGGTTTTGCGCGATAACGCTACATTACCGTACGTGTTAACAACATAGTACCTATTAGTTGACAAATAGAAGTTAAACTGCCTAACTTAACTTTTTCGAAAGAAAAAATATGCAATTTAAAGATGTCTTGATAACCGAGTGGTTGGACAATCGGAATTCGAGCCAGGAGACCCTAGTTCGATCTCTAGTTGATATGTCTCAATGGATTTTTTGAAAACTTATTTACGATTTACATCCTTGGCTTGGACATTTAGACCACCACCTGTGATTTTGTTTCAAAAACTTTCTTCGTTGATAGGTTGGTCGAAGGGACTTAATTGTCTATACCTCTGCCTACACCAGTATTGGAAATGGTATGAAGATATTTTTTCCTAATTTACAATTAAGGCAATAATGGTGAGATGAGATAAATTATGAGGAAGACCATCTTATATTTCTTTAACTCTGGTATTACTAATGAAAGAAATAAATAAATGCTTTTTATTAATTGCAAATGTATCCCAATACCAGGGTAGAGGTTTATATAATTTGGTAATATTGGATACTAAGACGGTGTCAGGCTTACCGCCTGTCACGTATTTAAATAAGCTGCGCCAAAATGTGGGTCCAAAAGACTTGACCTCAAGGTCTAAATCTCATATGAGAATCGCGTGAAGAAAAAAATATTATTTTTATTTAATCAACTTTTTCCTACTTTGTTTTAGAATATATTATGGGTGATATATACTAACTGGGATATATACTTTCTTCTCTTACTCTTACTACGTCTCACTACTATGACCACCTCTGAGGTAGCGACGCCTTGAAAACCAGTGTATACACCACTTGACAACAAAATTTAAATAAATAAATAAATATCTTCACGCAATTCCCAATACAGGGGACAGTATAGATAGAGGTCTAGACACAGGTCTAGTCTAGACAACTAAGTCCCTTTGACCCACCATCAACCGAAGATATTTTCGGGATCCGTGATAGGTGGTGAGCCCGTCGCCGTCTTTATGCCCATGCCAGCGACAAAATTCGTACATATGTTTTTGAAAACCCCATTGGGACGAGCCTGCCACAAGGCGAAATTTCTCAAAACTAAATTACAAAAAAAATATTATTACATAGTTTTAAATATAAAGTATCATCAAAGTAAATTCATATGCATTAATGCGTTTGTACAAGTAGACACTAAATAAATCAAAGAACTGACCCGTCTGTTTAAATAAAAAACAACAACAAACTCTTTGCCCATTAACCTTCAAAGGCCGGCTTCTAGAGTTCTCTCCAACGAAGCGAATTAGCTTAGCTCATTACTTTTCTGCCAAGAACGTGAATCAAACTATGTTATCATATTATAAGTACGTGATACAGAGTAACACGTATGTGAGTTCAAGCACTTTTAAATATCGTTACGTATTTGTACGCACTTCCGATGCGTTTTTCGCACGTTCGCGAGTAATCTTATAATATATCTTCACGCCATTCCTAATACAGGGGCAGTCAGAGGTCTAGTCTAGACAATTAAGTCCCTTCGACCCACCTTCCACCGAAGAGATTTTCGGCACATCGTGACAGGTGGTGAGCCCGTCGCCGTCTTCATGTCCAAGCCAACGATTTAATTCGTACATAAGATTTTGAAAAACCCACTGGTACGTGCCCGCCATCTGTGGAACGAATTCGGCCTCCTGACTCGAAATTCCGACCACCCAACCACTCAGCTATCGCGACGTTCGAAGTAATCTTATATTATATCTTCACGCCACTCCCAATACAGGAGTAGACATTCCACCGAAGACATTTTGAAGTGAAACTTCTTTAGAATTGTTGTGATTTCAAACCGGATGCAACGGAAAATGCGACAAGTAAGAGACACAGATATAAGAAAGAATGAAACTGTAATATGCATACTATTTTATAAATAAACTTTGTAATTATCTTACCCTTGTTTCTTCTCATTCTCTTGTCAATTTACTGAAGTTTCACTTCTATCGTGTGTGAATCGCACACATAAATTTTTTTATCTAATAATCTTGCTGTTATCGTTATCGTATATACGACGTCCTTTGTGAACGAGTGATGTACACACCGGTTTTCATGGTGTCACCAGCTCCGAGATCCTAGGTTGCAATCTCCGACAGCTCAATGTAGAAAAATACTTTATCTAAATTGTTTCAGGTATGTGTGGAACCTTCGTTGTTTCCGATTACATAAAACGTGCTTTATCTACTCACTTGGGGTTCTGAGAAATGTATGTGGTATTGTCCCTATCTATTAATGCTTTATATATTTATATATATTATCATAACATTTAAGTATTATATTACTATATGAAATAATTTTTATCGAAATAAAAATATACATTTGTATGTCGATGTTTAGTGATTATTTAATTTACCATCGTTTCGTTATGAGATTCCTCTAACGGAGAAGAAACAGGCTATAGAAACTCCGCAGGTATCCTTATCTTTTTTGGTTAATTTTTATTTAATGATGATACAAAAATAAGAATAATATTATAAAATTTAAGAGAAAAAGAAGAATAAAGAATATTATCCTTTGGAAATAGACTCATTCCCAAGGATAACTGTTATTAATATATTAATTTATATTATAATAACCCTTCCTATAAAGTTTTTCTTAAATAAATTTCTTAAAACTGTTAATAGGCAGGCTTTGCACACTTACTGGGGTTGTGGAAGTGTACAAAGTGCCCCATGAACGAGTTACCTAAATTATTTGTTGCCTTGTTATCGCCTTTTTTATGTCCGAGCGAATTATACTATACGAGTAGAATCGTACATATCGATGTATCACAAATGTTTAGCGAGATTCGAACCTGCAATTTTAATCGTCGAAGCCAGAATCACTACCAACTAGTTGTTTTGTTTTTAAATTATATGAGTTATACTAAATAACATTACTAGTATTCTTGTTAACCAAAGAAACTAAGCAGCAAATTCTTGTTACATGGGGGAATTCATGACATTAATGGAATGACGAGCTCGAAGCTGTGACCGATGTTTCAAAGTTCGCACCCTAAACCATTAGTCTATTGACACTTCTGATGACTGATTTGTCGTTTAACGTTTCCTCCTCCCGCCTTCCCGGTTCCTCAACCCAGCCACTATTCGTTGTGACTCGACTTGTTATTTACATCTAATTAAGTAAATAAAATATTCTGTGAAACATAGGTGCACTGAGAAAATACATTATTTTAATACTTACTTTATGAAATAATTTATCATCATCATCATAACAGCCTATCAAATGGCCACAACTGGACATAGACCACCCGTTAGTCTTATTTTTATTTATTTATTGTACATATGAGAAGAGAAAATATAGAAAGAAAGAAAGAAAGAAAGAAAGAAAATTTATTTGTTGGCTCTTTTACCGGAACAAAAAAAACATTATTGAAATCACAGATGTACAAAAAGAAAAAAAAATCAATTAAAAAAAACAAAATGAGTGTGACAATAAAATAAGAGTGCCTTAACTAAAAAAAACATACAAATTAATAATAATAAAATTAAAGAAAAAAAATAATTTTTTAAACAAAGAATATTACATTAGCGACATTCCAGTACAGCAGCAAAAGGGTCTGCGCTCAGTATAAGTTGCGGGTTGACACAACACTGATTTTCAGCGCAGCCCGTCAAACAGAATTGGACAGGTAGTACCCGAACATTAAAATATTAATTGTGAACATTAAAATAATTGTGACAAAAATAATGACACAACATAAACAAAAAAAAAATTGTGTACGAAACTTAAAAAGGACACATTATTACACAGCAAATATAAGCAGCTAATGTTACGAAGGTAAGCAGACGTACATGTTCATTATACCATTATCATTTTGAGAATTTTGTTGGGTAAGCAATATTGGAGCTAAAGTAAAGGTATTATGTTGCACATGGCTTGCAATATTATCATACAACGGGACAAAGCACTATAAAATTACAAATTTTCTACTTAAAATAAGCTTCATAATCAAAATGAATTACCACAATCGTGATAGTTAAGTTCTCTTTTGAATATTTAAAAGCCAAGACTTATACTTTACTCTAAAATATTTTTTAGAATTCAGATTTCTAAGTGGAGGGGGCAAATTATTCCAGCACTTTGTTGCGCTGTACCTAAAGCTACCCCGGAATGCCGCGGAACAGTGAAGAGGAAAAACTAATTTACTGGCAGATGCTCTCGTAGAGTATTGATCGTTTTGCTCGCTCATCCAGTACAGCTTAGCATACAAGTATGGAGGTCTTTTATCTTTAATAATACCAAATAATAATGTTGCAAAGTGCAATGACCTACGATTGTCCATCTTGAGAACATTGGCTTCATTTAAATACGGAGTAACATGCGAACGAGGAGGTATATCAAAACAAAAGCGCGCACAAGCATTTTGTATTCGTTGTATTAAATTTTTGGTACACATTAATAAGCATGGACCAAAAACAGCATCACCGTAATCTAGTTTAGATAAAACTAGAGAATCACACAGCCTGATACGTAAATTAGTGTTAACGAGGTTTCTAATTCGATACAATAACTTAAGTCGATAGAAGCAGTTGCGTACAACATTTTGAACGTGACCCTCAAATCTGAGTTTTTCATCAAACAAAACACCTAAATTTTTATATACTTGTACCCTTTCGATTGGCTCCCCTTTTATGCATATACTTAGATCATGTTTAATTATGTTAGATATTTGATGAGTGGTACCCAGAATCATAAATTTCGTTTTGCTTGGATTTAAGACAAGGGTGTTACGATCCGACCAAGAGACAATACGTTGTAAGTCTGCATTGAGTTTAGCAATGGCGTCTAAGGAACTATCTGGCTTAAAAGAAATATATATTTGGGCATCGTCAGCGTAGGTATGAAACTTACAGTTTTTAATATTTTCTGTAAGGTCAGCAGTATACAGGATAAACAGTAAGGGACCCAAAATTGAGCCTTGCGGAACACCTCTCTTAATATGCCTGTTGCTGGATAAAATTTTAACACCATTTCCTTTTTGCAACTCAACACATTGTTTTAGATAACTAAGGTAGCTATCAAACCATTGCAGTGTTTTTAAACTAAAACCATAGTAACTCATTTTTGATAATAATAAAGGGATGTTAATGGAATCAAATGCACGGGAATAGTCTAAAAATACCAAAACAGTACCTTGGCCGTTATCTTGAGCTCTCAAAATATCGTCTACCACGGTGCTAAGAGCAGTGGTGGTACTTCGATTTTTCCGAAAGCCAGATTGTAAGTCCGGCAATAAGTTATTTGACTCCAAAAAATCGGACAACTGAGTACAAACAACTTTTTCTAGAACTTTAGACAGACATGGTGGAATGCTTATAGGTCGTAAATCTTTTAAGTCAGTGGGATTACTTATTTTGGGAATTGGTCTAACTACAGCGGTTGTCCATTGTCGTGGGAACACTCCACTTTCCAGAGACGTATTAATAATTTTAGTTATTATATTTAAGGTCTCAGGTAAAGTCATCAAAACCATCTCTAGGGAAATGCCATCTGACCCGACTGCATTGGAATGTAGTGAGTTTATAACTCTAGATACCACTTCATCATTAACACACCTCAACTCAAATAAATTAGATTCAGGTTTATGAAATTCAAAGTAGGTAAAGTCTGAAATTAAAACGTTATTTTCTCCTGGCACATTAAGAAAGTGATCATTTATTACATCAGGGTGATCGAAATTAGCTAAATGAGACATGTTTTCGTCGAGTTTGTAACCAGCGTTCTGCTTTAAGTGTTTCCATAGAAGCTTAGGTTTTTTTAAGTTACTATTAATGTACTTGTTAAAATAAGCCTTTTTTTCACTAATTATAGCTATGTTTATTAGTCTCTTTAGATTTTTGTAATAATCGATATGCCTCGTATCTTTAGTTCTTCGCGCACGCAAATGAGCCTTATCACGACACCTCATCATTAACTTAATGTTGTATGTAATCCATGGATAGTAGTGTGATTTTGTATATATGACCTTTTGTGGAGCATACTTATCAAAAACTTCAATGAGTACAGCATTAAAATACGTAAGCATTTCATTTACGTCTAAGGAAGAAATCAAACCAGACCAGTCGATATTGTTTAAATCAATATTGAATTTTTTTACATGAATATCCTTAATAGGCCTATAGGATATTATTTGGGACTTATATTTAGGTATAGTTAAATTAATTTCAAATGTTATGAATGCATGACTACTAAGGTCGAGTATGTGATCTACATCTATTTTATTAATATTTATAACAGAACAAATGAGATCTATTAAGCTTTCGCTGTTTACGGTTTTGTGGGTAGGTTCCCTAATATATTGAGTTAAGTTAGTCACGTTTAAAAATTCATTTAACTTTTTTACACTGCTTTCATTTCGTTTGAGTAGATTTATATTAAAATCTCCTACTAAAATAGTATAATCTCTCCAAGTAAATGTACCAAGTGTTTCAAGTATTGAATCCAAAAAATGTTGAACGTCAAGCCATGGTGGCCGTTAGGCTGTCCCTATAACTAACCTCTTACTGCTGACATTCACACTTAGCCACATTTGCTCTACTGAGAATGTGTTGGGATGAACTAACGTGCGAGCAGGAGTTCCATTTCTGATGTTTTGACCCACCTTCCACCAAAGATATTTTCGGGACAACGTGGCAGGTGGTGAGCCCGTCGCCGCCTTTATGTCCAAGCTAACGATGAAATTTGTACATAAGTTTTTTAAAAACCCATTGGTACTGCCATCTGGGGATCGAACTCGGGTCTCTTGACTCGAAATTCCGACCACTCAACCACTCGGCTGGGTTGGCTCATATTTAATGCACCTTATAAATCTGCAGAATGTAGGAAAGGTAACTCACGCAACAACTAATTTATGAAACTGTATATATACTAATACATATATAGATGGGGAAGACATAGACATAGACAGAGGGTCTATTTCCATGTCTTCCCTATAATGTAGAATGACGGAGAATTTTTGCACCTTTAAGGTTAATTTCAATACCTTCTTTTCGACAGTTCTCCATAATGTTAAGCATGTGCTAATATACAAAAAATGCGTGTTATATAAAATACAAAGGAGGGCTTAACCCCAAAAAGAGTTCTCTTCCAGCAAACCTTTGACCATAAAGAAAATATAGCTTAAAACTAATGCAAATAGATAACTGTGTGCTTGAAATAAAATATACCCTTGAGAAGACATAATATTCGAGTGTTTGGTGATCGGACTTCGAGTCAAGATCCTCCCCAAGATGTAGTGGAAGAGAAGTGGTCGTTCCTCAGATGGTAAGCTCGTATCAAGGGATTGATTTTTCTTCAAACTTACGTATGATTTATATCGTTGGCTTGGAAATAAAGACGTTGACAAGCTTACAACCTGTCAAGTTGCCCAAAAAGTGTCGTCGGTACAAATTAAGTCGAATGGACTTAATTGTCTAGACCTGTGATTGTCAAAGTATATGAAAAATAAAATATATATCAGTAACACGTATATTATTTTTTAGTAATGTGGTCGCTCACACCCTGATGTCACTTACTGTTGTTTTATAAGTATAATAATTGACCAAGTATTTTCTTAAATTGAAGATTCCAAAAATTTAATGTAAGAACATATTTTGAAATTATGTTCATATTTAATAAATAAATAAAAATAAATAAATATCTTCACGCAATTCCCAATACAGGGGTAGACAGAGGTCTAGTCTAGACAATTAAGTCCCTTTGACCCACCTTCCACCAAAGATATTTTCGGGACAACGTGACAGGTGGTGAGCCCGTCGCCGCCTTTATGTCCAAGCCAACGATGAAATTCGTACATAAGTTTTTGAAAAACCCATTGGTACTGTCATCTGGGGATTGAACTCGGATCTCTTGACTCGAAATTCCGACCACTCAGCCACTCGGCAGGGTTGGCTCATATTTAATGCACCTTATAAATCTGCAGAATGTAGGAAAGGTAACTCACGCAACAACTAATTTATGAAACTGTATATATACTAATACATATATAGATGGTGAAGACATAGACATAGACAGAGGGTCTATTTCCATGTCTTCCCTATACTGGAGAATGACGGAGAATTTTGGCACCTTTAAGCTTAATTTCAATACCTTCTTTTCGACAGTTCTCCATTATGTTAAGCATGTGCTAATTTCAATTTAAAATTGCAATCAAAATTTGTTCTTCTATGGGCAATGGAAACTTAACCCAGACTACTCATATTCTCTTAAGACTGAGAGGAAGCGCTCGGCATAACTGCACTTGAGATAATTAACACGATTTATATGCTGATTGTGTTCAAGTAAAATAGAACAATGTATGGCTGTGATTATTTAATATTTCATATTTTTTATCTTTCTTTATCTCTAGACAATTAAGTCCTTTTGACCCACCTTCAACCGAAGATATTTTCGGGACAACGTGACAGGTGGTGAGCCAGTCGCCGTCTTTATGTCCAAGCCAATGATATGAATCGTACATAGGTTTTGAAAAAACCCATTGGTACGAGCCTGCCACTTGGGGATCGAACTCGGGTCTCTTGAATTGAATTCCGATCACCCAATCATTCGTCTATCATGACTGTAAGATTACACCGTTTAATTAAAATATTCCATGCAATATAAATTGTACCGGTAGCATGAATACTAAGATAAGCTCACAACGTGTAACGTTGTCCTAATAAGCTTCACTGAAAATTGAATCAAAAAAGACATACTCGTCTAGACCTCTCCCTAGGCCACTATCAGAAAATTACGTGATGGTTTAAAAAAATAAAAAATCTAAACTCCACCGAGATCATACATAACCTTGAAGCTATAATGAGATAAAGTGCCTCGTTAACAAAATTGTCCATAATGGATCATAGCAATTTCCACAGCAATTGTAAGTTAAAGCGAATTGTAAAGTGACGTTCACGAGGATGACTTTGTTTACGGCGAAAACATTACAGAAGTTGTAAAGTTGGGGCGAGCGCTAACGACCGGTCTCATGACAGTCATGTTTTAAGCAATTACACTCAAATTTCAACAGTAGCTAAGTGAACAATTAACGTGAGTTCTGCTAGGTTATCTAGTAATCTGAATAAATAAATAATTATTTTAAACATTATTAGTTAGTATTGTGTGTAACGGACTCTTTATATTTGATTTACACCACCTTTCTGAAGTCTGATTGAATTAAAACCCAGCACATTTATAAAGAACCAATGACAATAACAATATAATAATTAAAAATGAATATTACTTATTAAAATGTTAAAAATTAATTATTAATAAATAATAGTTTAATAAATTGAATACAACTCTCTTGTAGCTTGTATCCGAACTAAAATGTATACGATAATTTTCTATAACCGCAGAATAAAATACAGTACCTAGGGAAATAAATAATTTTGATTGAAATTGTTTATTTTTTATTTTTAAACTTTCATTTGTTTTGATTTATATTGGCACACGCACACATGTATTTTAATTTAAATGAGATACCCATGTATATTCATTGTGTCGTTCAAGTGTTTACCGTCTACCGATAAATAATCGTGTAGCTGTTGTGTTCAGGCACATTTATTAACCAACTTATTGGTTTCATAATTTTTCGGCAAAAACAAAATGAGTGTAACAAATATAAATCCAACATTTTTTTAATTTAAAGCTGCTTTTATTTCTAGTTCAGATTCGCATAGTTCGCGGTTCTAATTCTGTATTACATGTTAAATGTGTCAACGGCCTGTAAAAGACTATAAATAGGATTTTCCCATAAGAGAGGGTTTGTCATTATCGTCACGTTTGACAAGTTAATTGGCGACCCATGTACCACTACCACTACACATTGAGGAATATACGGAGCCAGCATAATTACCGGGTGCACTCTCTCCCGTCTGTTCAAAGCCTTCCTTTAGTTTTCTCCCTGCATTACAAAAGAAGATGGTTACAGAGGAGTTATGACCCTCGAGGACTAAGATATAAAAGCTCATTGACTTTTTGTCCATAGAATTCCTTTTTGTAAATAGAATGAGTTTTATACCCAGCAGCCCCTATAAATATGAATAAAATATCACGCGTAGTCTATGACAGAGTAGTCAGAGCCATCTCGCATATATATAGGTATCCGATTACTCTTGACCCTCCCCTTCTTTTTGCTCACGTGGTCTTCGAAAGTTAGTCTCGGCCTACCTCGACGCCTTTTAATATCAACTTTCGCGCTGTATATTTTCTTATACATGAATAAATATTTATAGTTTTCAACAACACTATCAAATTTATAAACAAATATTTATTGGCACTTCTTTTTTGCCAAAGTACCACATTTATTCCGCTTCATCGAAGAAATTAAGATTTAGTTACCAACATATGTATCAATTATCAACACCCTGAAAGCTTATATTTTGTAATATAAAGCTGTTTGTAATTTTGATTCATTTTAAAGTATTTTATGCTTACATGACCAATGACCATGCGAATCAACAAGTTAATGGTTTATCTCCTTCCATTAGAACTACAGCTAGAAGTCTAAAGAAAAATCATGAATACTTTCATTTTTATGCCCTATTATAGTCACTATAGTCGAGTGGTTGGGTGGTAAGAATTCGAGTCAAAAGACCCGAGTTCGATGCCTAGGTGGCATGCTCGTACCAATAGGTTTTTCAAAAACTTATGTACGTATCATATCGTTGGCTTAGACATTAACACCGCGACGGGCTCTCCACATATCACGATGTCCCAAAACTATCTTCAGTGGAAGATGGGTCGAAACGACTCAATTGTCTACACCTCACACCTGTATTGGGAATGGCGTGAATATATTTATTTTGTTTTATTATGCCCTTACTACCACTGTAAATTATTATCCTTATTATTATCGTATAAAAAATTATCTACCGAGCTGTCAAGTACTTACTTAACGCTTTAGCAACATCACTTATTTAACATTACGATATTATACCAGAGTGAGTGTTCGTGACCGGAATACCACAGAAAAACAAACAATGTAAAAGTGGCAAGCATAAATGTCTATAGACACTGCCCGCTGAAATTGCTCAAGAAGCGTCATTGTATTAAAATAAAAGTATTTTTTTCCAGAGAGTTATCGTTCGTTAACATGGTCATCATAATCATTTCTTGTATTTACGCGATTATTTATGAATTTACTTATATCTTCACGCATTCTCCCATCACTGAGGTAGACAGAGGTCTAGACCATTAAGTACTTTGGACCTTCTTTTCACCAAGCCTTTTTGGGACAAGGTGATGGGTGGAGCACCTATCGCCGTCTTAGTGTTCAAGCTAACATTTAACTATACTTACATACATGTATATTAATGTATATTAATATTTATCAAAAATAAAAGTAAATATCTTCTCGCAATTCCCAATACAGGGGTAGACAGATGTCGCCTAGACAATTAAGTCCCTTCGACCTACTTTCCACCAAAGATATTTTCGGGATAACGTGACAGGTGGTGAGCCCGTCGCCGTCTTTATGTCCAAGCCAACGATATAATTAGTACATAAGTTTAAAAAAAAAAACACTAGTATGAGCCTGCCTCCTGAGGATGTTCGATCCTCAGGAGGCAGGCTTATACTAGTGGTTTTTTTAAACATATGTACGGGTCTCTTGACTCGAAATTCCGACCACCCAACCACTCGGCTATCATGTAATGTATGTGTAGTATATAGGTAACTTGACGACCTTCGTGGACGATTGGCGTTCACATCAGCTTGCATACGAGCTCTGAGGTACCTAGTCAATTTCTGGGTGAGTCAATTTAGAACCACTTTATCTACTTTGTCTCGGGGGTGGTTGGTCGTGGTGCCATCGCTGTTTTCCATTCCGTAATGTACTTACTGTACTTTAGCTACTTGCAAAGCAACGCCTGGGTCTACTAACTAGCTATGTATGTATCTATCCTATGTAGGTGTCTAACCTCAGGTAATATGTACTGGTTGGTTTTTTTTTTATATTTCGCTTTTGAAAAGGTTATTTGAAGGTTTTCCTTATAAATATACTACTAAATGTATACCATAATGTGTGGGTAAATTTCCGTAGACTCGTCTTGTACTTTTCCTCGTATTTACAAGCTCTACACATTTTATATAGATGATAATTATTGCGTCACCACAGATACACAGAGCGATATGAAATCAATTTTTGTTTCTTTTTTTTCTATAATTAAATAAATACAAATAAAACTAAGGTTCTGGTGATTGAAAAGGACGAGGAAAGAACGAAGTTTGAAATTTGGGTTAATCAGGAATGTCTAGAATAGGTGCATTAAATTGTATACTTGGGGAAAATTTGATTTAGATGTGGACAGACGTGTTTTTTTTTTTTTTTTTTTATTTATCTTCACGCACAATCCCTGACGGGGTAGCCAGAGAGAACAGATCGCCAAGTGTCACGATCCCTACATACTTCTTTCGCTTCTTTCAGATTCATCATCTTCTTCATACATGCACGTCTAGGTATCCGAGTACTCTTGACCCTCCTCTCTTCGAGCAATTTGCTCACATGGTCTTCGAAAGTTAATCTCGGTCTACCTCGACACCTTTTAATATTAACTTTCGCGCTATATATTTTCTTCACCATTCGGTCTTCACTCATTCGCTCAACGTGCCCAAACCATCGAAGCACGCCCTTATCCATTTTTGAGACAAGGTCATCTTTCAAACCTGCCATATTGCGAATCTCTTCGTTTCGTTTTCGGTCGGCCATGGTAAGGCCGCACATTTTACGAAGAGATCGCATCTCCACTGCATTCAACCTGCTTTTATGCTTCTTCTGGCATACCCAGGTTTCGCTGCCATATAACAAAGTCGGTACCAACACTGCGTTATGTATTGCAAGGCGTGCACTTTTCACAACGCCTTGCCTTTTGATTAACGCAGTCAGGGCACCATTGACTTTGTTCCCGGCAGCGACACGCCTGTCCACATCTAAATCACATCGTCCATCCCGGCTAAACGCACTTCCCAAGTATACAATTTCATTCACCTGTTCTAGACATTCCTGATTTACCCAAATTTCGCACTTCGTTCTTTCTTCGTCCCTTTCAAATACCAGAACCTTAGTTTTATTAGCATTCAAACGGAGACCATTAATTTCATATTCTTCTTTCATACACGTGACTAATGCCTGCAGTTCTGCCTCTGATGGTGCTATAAGCACTGCATCATCAGCATAAAGCAGACAATTTACTTTTATGTCACCCAATTTCACACCCAAACAGCTATCTTTCAGCTTCTGTAAACAGCTGTCGAGATACAGTATGAATAGCCAGGAAGACATGACACAACCCTGTTTTACGCCCGTTTGGACGCTAAACATGGGTGACAGGTCATGCCCTACCCGCACACAGGCTTTACAGTCACAGTGAAGTGACTGCACAGCCCTTAGCAATCGACCATCCACACCATACCCCGGCAACAGTTCCCACATTTTCTTCCTTACAACCCTATCAAATGCTTTCTCAAGATCCACAAAAGCACAGAAAATCTTCTGGTTAGCAGCCAGAAGCTTCTCCGTGATCATGCGGAGAGAAAACATTTGATCCGTGCATCCTCTTCCAGGTCTAAATCCGCATTGTGCCTCCCATAGAAATCTTTCCGATTTCTCTTGCATCCTACGTGTCAAAACCTTCGTGTAAACTTTACTTGCTAAACTGGTCAAGCTGATCGCCCGATAGCACCCGCAGTCATAATGTGAACCTTTACCTTTATATAAAGGCACAATGACCGCGGATCGCCAATCATCCGGTACAGCCCCCGTTCGCCAGCACAAATTGCACAGCAGATGAAAGCTGTCCCAGACGCGTGGCCCACCATACTTGACCATTTCAGCAGTAACTCTGTCTAGTCCCGCAGCCTTACCACATTTCAAACTTCTAATCGCACATTCAATCTCTTTCATACTGATGACCTCAGTGTCATCGAGGTCCGGGTCTGGCGTACCAGTCACGGCGTCACCCCCGGATCCCTCACTAAGATCATCACACGCATACATCTCTCTATAAAATTCGCTCCATCGCTGCATGACGTCCGATTTTTCTGAGAGGACGTCATTGGTTCCCGAAAGCACTTTATTCATTCTTAAGGCTGTCGCACCACTCCGGGTCCTTCCAACCTCTTTCCAGAAGAGTTTGGAGTTCTCCTTGAAGTTGTGCGACAACCTTTCGTCCGCTTCCATTCTACTCCTTTCACGCACTTCCTCAATCAATGCTTTCGTGTGAACTTTCTGAAGCTTATATCTTTCTTTCCTCTTCTCTCTCATATCCTTATCATTACTAGAGGCCAAGTAGTCTAACCATGCTTTCTTCTTCTTATTTACAGCTTCTTTCACTTCGTCATTCCACCATGCATCACCCTTTTACTACTGCCTCTTTTCACATTTCCACACGTCTTCCGCTGCACTAACCATTCCATCTCTAAGGCTCTGCCATATTTCTTCCACACATTCTTTCCTAACACCAATGCTGTCCAGCTTTTCGGCTACCCTTGCTTGATATTTATTCCTAGTGTCCGCTTCCTAAAGCTTCCAGCTTCGGATGCTGCCGACCGACTGTGGTTCTGGTATCGCCGTCCGGTGGCGCCAACCCGCGAACAGACCCCTAAATCTAGTAATCACTAGGTAGTGATCCGTTCCCAGGTCAGCACCTCGGAACACTCGCGTATCCATCACCTGTATTCGCAGTCGGTCATCCACCAGGAATAAATCGATCATACTTCTCTCATTCTCTCTTGTTCTAGTATACATATGGATTTTCTTGTGACTAAACATAGTGTTTGTCACAAGAAGACCCTTTTCCTTGCATGCAGCCAGTATAAGCTTGCCAGCATCGTTAACCCTTTTATCGCCAAACATTCCAAGCACCGACTCGTACCCTGGCCGAGCGGTACCAACCCATCCATTCAAATCACCACATACAACAATTCTTTCGTTTCCTCTAAACAAGTCTAGAACTTCTCTTACATTCTCCCAAAACTCCTCCAGCTCAGCTCTGGACGACGAAGCCACCGGCGCATAAACAGCCAAAAGGAATAACTTCGTCAGTCCTAATTTAAAGCGAACCCAGAGAAGTCTCGAGTTCACAACCTTATATTCAGTCATAACATCGACCAACCGAGACGACAGCAGCACCCCCACTCCCGGGCAGGCGCTCTCGCTCTCCGGGACTCCGGACCATAGAGCTAACGCCCCGCCAGGGAGCTCTTCAGTACCACTGCCCTTCCGCTTGGTCTCCGACAAACACACGACATCTAATTCTCTTTCTTTCATTATTTCAATCAACTCATTCGTCTTATCTCTCATGCCTCCTCTAACATTCCACGTGCCAACTCCGCACTCCGTCCTCCACCTTCCGCCGTGTCGGGCTGTGCGTGACGGGTGGCGGTCCCCATCGCCGCTTTGCGCGCTTCATTTCACACCAACGGGGACGAACTGGTGTGCGTCGCCTTGGGGGGACGCCCTAACCCTCATTGGCATGGGTGCGCAGCTGTGTAGAATTGCAGCCCTGAAAAGGGCTGACAGGGGTCGCGACGAGCACGCTTCTACAATGACCCCCCAATGAATGAAGAAAATGATGAATCTGAAAGAAGCGAAAGAGGTATTTAAGGATCGTGACATTTGGCGAGCTGTTCTCTCTAGCTAACCCGTCAGGGACTGTGCGTAAAGATAAATCAAAAATGACTTAAATAAATGTCTTCACGTATTTACCAATACTGGATAGTAACAGATCTAGACAATTTAGTATTTTACCCCAGTAATAGATTTGGGACAACGTGATGGTAATCATTCCGATCTGAATACCATTAAGAACTTTATGAAACCTACTAAAACCACTTAAACCAGACGATAATATGGCAGAATAGTTACGGGAAGCGACGTCGATGGTTATTAAGATTATTGGTACAGTGATCGCCAATCAGATTTACAAGTAGATTTGCGATCGTGCCATTTCTTTCACAAGTCTTTTAGTTACTTAGTTTAATTTTAGTATTTTTATCTTATAATTTATTTTATTATAAAAGTCACGATAGCCGAGTGGTTGGGTGGTCGGAATTTCGAGTCGAGAGACCTGAGATCGATCCCCAGGTGGCAGGCTCGTACCAATTATGTTCGTTGTGTTGTGTTCGTACCAATTGTGTACCAATCATATGAATTATGTTCGTTGGCTTTGACATAAAGACGGCGAAGGGCTCACCACCTGTCACGTTGGTCCGAAAATATCTGCGGTGGAAGGTGGGTCGAAGGGACTTAATTGTCTAGACTAAAACACCTCTGTCTACCCCTGTATTGGGAATGGCGTGAAGATATTTATTTTATTTATTTTTGGTAAACCAATAGTTTTATTTCTAACATAGTTTACAAACAAAATATCCACTTAAAAGCCAATAATAGCTTTTCATTAACAGTAATTATTAAACACAATAATTTCTATTACTGTAAGTATTTAGAATAATAATGTACTTTCTATTACGGAGTTTCTATTGCTAATTTCGTATACTAAGTATTAGTTCTCTATAACAAAGTTAATGAAATTTTGAACGTGTTTATAATTACCATTAACATTAAAATATTAATTTTGTTTTTGTTGTCAATAAAATGTTAATATAAATTTTGCTGTAACTTCGACACATTTCTAGAATCATTTAATTAATTATTTTTTTCCTTTTTTAATATTCAAATGTCGTCACAAATTCAATAGTCGCTTGTCGTTGTGATCGGACTTCCAATCTATAGACTCGAGTTCGATTTCCAGGAAAGGATATACCAAAAAGATTCTAGAAAATTATGTTTTATGTAGAGTACAACGTATAAAATATATCTTAGATATTTTTAAGCTCCAATCTGATAGAGGGTGGAATTATTTGCAATGAAAAAAAAATATCTTCACGTAATTCCCAATACAGAGGTAGACAGAGGTCAAGTCTAGACAGTTAAGTCTCTTTGACCCACCTTCCACCGAAGATATTTTCGGAACAACGTGACAGGTGGTGAGCCCGTCGCCGCCTTTATGTCCAAGCCAACGATGAAATTCGTACATAAGTTTTTTTTAAAAACTCATTGGTACTGCCACCTGGGGATCGAACTCGGGTCTCTCGACTCGTAATTCCGACCACCCATCAACTCGGCTATCGTGACGGCTATCGGCTCGGCAATCAATGTATATATTAACATGCCCACTTCCTCTCTTACGTTGTTCCAATAAGTTAAGTTCTAGTAAGTTACGCAATTTTTTATTGATTTTCAAAGCATTTAAGTTCAGCATAACTTAACTTTATGTTATTAAATTAAAGAGACAAAATGTTTATTCACAGTGGCTCAGAGGTAAGAGCGTTGCCACAGTTCGGCAGAGGTCGCGGGTTCGAATCTCGCTCGTGTCAGTTGAAATTTTAGAAACATTTTTTTCATTTTTAATTTAATGACATTCTAGTAAGTTTTTTAGATACATAATAAAAAGAACAATCATATAGCTATTTATCTAATCATATTCTATAACATAAATTATTTTTTTATATGGCGATCTCGCCACTTTCTCAAAATACCAGATTAATCTTGCAAGCTTAATTGCAGTGTCTAAGGTGATTAGTGACTGCGTTCGCCTAGACGTTTGCCAAGCATGGCGATTATGGTGTGACCCACGCCTTGCAATTACATGCCTTCATGGTATGTGTGGTAGCCTCTGATAAGCAAACGCAGTGTAGGCTCCATCTTGTGAGGACATGATGAAGCGACGACCTGCACAATGTTGCGGGATGTCGAGGGATGCCGTTGGAATATGACCGTTCTGTATGGCAATCTTTGGGGGCGATCTATGTTCAGCAATGGACTTCTGATGGTCTGTAATGATAATGACTTCACGACCTCCGTGGACGAGTGGTGGTTTTAATAATATCGTCAGCTCTGAGGTCACGGGTTCAATTCTTCCAGGTCAAGGTAGAAAACACTATTTCTTTATCTTATTTCTCGGGTCAGGATGTTTTTGGTACTTTCGTTGATTCTGATTCCCTAATACAAGTGCTTTAGCCGCTTACTTCGGGATCACAGAGATGTATGTGATGCTGTCTCTATAAATGTATTTATTATTATTATAATACCATGCCAGTGTATATTAGCATAAATATGTGTAAGATATGATTTTGAACTGCTGTATCCGACACCTGCGAGATCTGTAATTGCCCTATTAGTCACTAATCACTGCGATATCGGTTGCATCTGTTAACGCAGTCCAAGCAATATAGTATAAACATTCTCACTTCTTCGTTGGTATGAGTATGTTTTTTATAAATACATTAATACGTAGACAGAGACAACATCACATACATCCTCTGATCCCAAAGTAAGCAGCTTAAGCAGAAACAACGTAGGTATCACAAACACCCAGACTCGAGAATATGTATAAAATGCGATTTCTACATAAATCCGACAGGGAATCGAACCCGGAACCTCAGAGCTGGCGACACCTTGAAAACCGTCGTGTAAGCGGTTACCTCATAATATATCCGGCTCCTCCGGCTTATCTTAATTGATTTTGATTTTTCTTTCGTTTTTAACTTTATTGGAAGTATACCCTATACTTCTAATAGTCACCAAGCTAGGATTTGATGGTGGAATTACTAAATAAGCGTTCCTTCAAAAATACGACATGTTACAGTCACGATAGCCTAGTGGTAGGGCGATCAGAATTCGAGTCAAAAGACCCGAGTTCGATCCTCAAGGCATGTACCAGTGGGTTTTTACAAAAAAAAAAAAACTTATTTACGAATTATATCGTTGGCTTGGACATAAAGACTCTCTCTGGTTCTCTCAAGGAATTATCTTACTACGACCTTTTTTAACACAAAAAAACTGGAAACTAAAATAATTAAAAAAAGGTATTGCACCTTTCTTAGCGAAACTAAACTAATAAGGAATAAATTTAGCGTACAAAGTTAGTATATTCCTTTCTTTATTTATTAAGGCGGTAAGACATTTTTTATTATTTATAAATGCGCTATATTAATAATTCTAAATTTCATTTCAACAGCACTACTCTTCGATTTTGTTAAAAGAAAACATAACAGAATTTCCGGGACTTTAATGTTGTATTTTCATCTTCCTGTTCCCGAGGGAACTTCGGGATACAAAGTATACAAATACTCTTAGGTAAAAATGCAAAAACCGTCAAAATTACAAGTAAACACATCGACTTCATTTCTAGATGCTCAGCGAAAATAAGAATGCTGTATTTTTATTATGTTTTAGGTAAATTGGAAAGATAAGCACATGCTAAGTCACGACAGCCGAGTGGTTGGGTAATCGGAATTCGAGTCACCTGAGTTCGATCCCAGTTGGTAGGGTCGTACTAAAGAAACTTTGAAAAAAAATTTACCGTTTTTATTTTTTGGGAATAGCGTGAAATTTTTTTACTTACTTATGAAAGTCCTTTTGTATGTTTCCGAGAAAAGGAAGGCTTTTTTTATTTACTTGGTAGAAATAAAGAAAAAAGGTTTATTTTCCAAAACAACGCAATGACACTCAAAAACAGTTAATTTAGAAAGAAAAAGATCTCACATATAACAACATAAAACATACCCGCCTATATTCGTATGTGTCAAGACGTCACCTGATAACTGGAGCAGACTCAGCATAATTCAATGACATTTTTAGGCACTGCCAGTGACTACAGACAACAGTACTATTAAATATATTATTAATATTACCATTTTATTTTACTTACATACATTACTTAAAACAAAAATAAATAAATATATTCACATGTTATCCCTGATTTATCGCTGATCGTGAGATAGAGAGAACAGGTCGCCAAGTGTCATAATCCTTACATACCTCTTTCGCTTTTTCAAATTCTTCATTTTCTTCATACTTGCACATCTAGGTATCCGAGGACTCTTGACCCTCCCCTCTTCAAGCAATTTGCTTACATGGCCTTTGAGAGTTATTCCTCGGACTTCTCTGTTGATCTTTTATTTCCGGTGTGTTGATATTTTTGCTGGTTTATTATAATTTGTGCGCAGCAAAGAGAAAAGAATAACATAATAACAGGGATTATGCTACCTAAACTCTACTGACTCTATACGCTATTTTGCCTAACGAGTTTAAATTTTGTAAGAAATTTTTTTTACCGAGGAAAGTTAGTATTTCAAGAAACTCCACCTGCAGAGGAGTAAAATAGAAAGAAATTTAAGAATATTACAATTTCATATAAATCAAAATTATGAAATTATCATAATTTATATGAAGTTAGTTGTCAATTTTTATCATACTACTTCTTCCTTACTGCTATTAAAATTGTACTTATAAATATAGACTTTCCACAAATATTGCACAGATAAAGAATCTTAGCTACCTCCATTCATCGAGTCTACACTTTATTGTAAAGATATATTCCATCATTATTCTGCTGACAGAAGTGAATACATACATACATCCATACATAACGGCCTGTTAAAGTCCACTGCGGGACGTAGGCCTCCCATAGGGAGGATTTGCCATAATCACCACGCTTGGCAGTCGGATTGGCTACCACAGTTGCAGACCACTCCCACCTAAGACACTGCTGCCCATCTTTGCCAGATTGTTTTTGGCCTGATATTTTTAGAGATGGTTATCCCGCCATCTATCGGTTGCCATAAGATTATTCAAGGCTGATTCCCTTAGTCGCCTCTTACGAGTGGCAATGTTATTACACTGTTAGCACACGGTGAGTGAAATCATAAAAGTGTGGAATAAAAGTGTTAAGATCCAAGTCCTTTCGACTCACCTATCATAGAAGACTTTTTTTTTGGGACAAAGCGACAAGCGAAAAAATGAATTGCACCACCTACCTTTTGTCTGTGTCACTTCTCCTTACGCCTTTGGTTGCTTGAAAGAGATCGCTATGAGGCGATAAGGCCGCCAAATTGTACAGTACTTTAATCTTTAATTGTTTTCTGTATTATTTTGTGGTGTACAGTAAAAGCATTCATTCATTGAAGTGATGAGCCTGATGCCGTCTTTATGTCCAAGCCAACATTACTGAATTATTGTACATAAGTCTAAAATAAAACGGAATTTAAATTATTTAAAATTTTAAAAGTAAAACGGAATTTTTCGGATTTTATCGTGTTTTTATTTAGTTTTTTAAAACTACTTTCACTTCCAGATGTTTCAGATGCTTTACAGTATCCGTGGTACCGGAGGCCTGAGGTCCTGAACGTCCTGTTGTCATTGTTAGCTACGGCGGTGGCAGTGGTTGGCTGATCGAATTCCGATCACCCTATCAATATACTATCATAAATAAACAATATACTTACATAAATCTTCTCATCTTCATATAAACAACAAAGAGTCGAATACAATCATATTCATCAAACAAATGTGCACCCTGCGGGATTCAAACCCGAAACGCTTAGCCTGGAATGCAGGATCACTACCTATTGTCAGATTGTAGAGTTTTTTTTTTTGGATTAAAAGTCTAATGCTAGTATATGTAAAAGTTCTTGTTTCATGTATGATAAGACGACTAGAATTTATTTGATACCACTCTGATAAGACGACTAGAAATTATTTGAAGAAAGAATTATCGAATCCAAATTTAGTTCGGCGTTAAAATTAACAATTTGGCGTGAATGTAATTTGATATTTGCGTTGCTGATCTAAAAGTTAATAATATCGAGTGACGTGTGTAGCTCACGATTTGTATATCACGTCTATAAAATATGTAGTAAGGGTTTTTCCTTTCTTAGACGAGATACGTTCGAGTTTAAAAACAACAGAACTGCAAAATATTTTTACATATTATTTAAATACGAAAACATAAATATAAAATGAATTATAGGATGATTAAAAATTAAAAAACGATCATATCTTTTGTTCAGCTTCGAAGTAGCTGAAAAAAACAGGTAAAATAAACTAAAGAAGAATAAAGAAAGAAAGAAAGTGCAAGCAGTAGATGAAGACTTATTGAAGACTTATTGCATACTTTGAGAAAGGAGGAATGAGAAAGGATTATTTTCATTTGCTCCTCATTTCTCATTCCTCCTTTCTCTCTTTAGAATAAACTATTTTCTGGGATGATTATAATATTTAATACTTGACGACTTCAGTGGGTCAGCGGTGTACACATCGGTTTTCATGGTGTCGACAGGTCGAGGTTCGAGGTTCGATTTCCTAACTAGTTTATGTAGCTGTTTCTACAGTGTCTCGGGTCTGGGAGGATTTAGGTATGACAGTTGTTTCTGAACCCATAGTACAAGTGGTTAAGCAACTTACTTTAGGATCAGAGCATGAGATGCTGTTCCTGTCTATGTATGTATGTATGTATTTAGTATTAATTTACAGTTCAGATATTTTTAAATAATTATACTTAACAACTATAACCTAATAACTACCTACTAAACCTTACAATAACTTATGTAACTAAAATAAGAAATATGATAATTCGTGCTGCAGCAAACGACCACGACATGGATCGAACTTAGTTGTAGCCGGGATAACCCGACACTGATTTTCAGTCCGACCCTTACCTTATAGGAACTCGGACACCTTATCATAAGTATGTTTTTAAGTGTGTCAAATTTCGTCAGCTACAATTATATACTAAGGCTATCTGTTTCTTTTTTAAGTTTCAAAGTTATTTCTATAGCTACTAATCGATGATGTTACGTACAATTAAATGTTATAAAGTTAAATTATATGAAACAGTGTAAAAAAACACAATAAAGGCTGCTTCAATAATTACTTCTTAAACTTCTTAAACTATTACAATGCGGTTGTTATTTCTTATATAGGGCATATTCTTATATATAGCAAATAAGTATATTTGCACATTATACAGTAGTCATTTAAACTTAATCTTAAAAGTAGTCACCGACTTGAGATCACGTAATGGAGGCGGCAGATTATTCCAACACTTCGTAGCATTGTACTTAAAGCTACCTCTAAACGGAGCTGTACGGTGAAAAAGATATATTAATTTATAAGTAGATGATCTAGTATTATATTTAATATTTTGACCTTTAGACCAAGTTGGTTTATTGTAGAGGTATACAGGCTCTATATTTTTGATTACACCAAACAAAAGGGT
The DNA here is from genome assembly GCA_029286605.1 of Sericinus montela. Taxonomy (NCBI): domain Eukaryota; kingdom Metazoa; phylum Arthropoda; class Insecta; order Lepidoptera; family Papilionidae; genus Sericinus; species Sericinus montela. The sequence continues at coordinate 6,546,403 of JAGSMR010000016.1, forward strand.
AGCAAAGTCAAGTCGGCTGCGATAATCCATCTTTAAAACATTTGCATTGTTGAGAAAAAGAGTCACGTGTGCACGCGGCGGTATATTAAAACTAAGGCGTGCACAAGCATTTTGGACCCGTTGTATTGCCTGTTTGGTACGTGCTAAAAAATGTGGTCCTATAAGTGCGTCTTCGTAATTAGATTTGGGGACGAGTGATTCGCAAAGCTGAATGCGTAAGGATTCACTTAAAAATGACGAATTTACTACATTTTGTAATTAATAATAATCGTGTCATCATTGTCAAGATAAGATACAAACATACTTAGTCCGTAATGGATAAAAATTATTTATTCACATAATTCTATTCCGTGATATCACGTACACGGACAGACATTTTCAATTATACGTGACTAACTCGAGCATGAATTTACATCTACATTCAATTAAATGCATATAATCAAATTTAAAACATTATAAGTTTTTATTCATAAGAATATAAATATATACATATACTCTTACGTAGTATATAATTTTGTGTATATAGATACATGCATACATACTACGCAAGCCTGTAAAATTTACTGCCGGATATATGCCTGTCTCATAAGAGAGGGTTTGTTACCACATTTTTGTCTCCTTCTATTCAAATCAGTTTTCGTTGAGGAATGATCGAGTAAGAAACATACATGCAATTCTTAATATAGATAGAATAGATCCATCGCCTTCATAACGGCCTATAAAAGTCCACTGCAGAACATTCCCTTACGCAAGGAGGGTTTTCCACAACCACCACGCTAGGCAAGCGGAATGGCGATCGCAGTACCAGAAACCTCGAAACTTAGACTGCAGCGTCTAAGTTACGAGGTTTCTGGACAGATAGTCACCGGTATTCTGAAATTTGTGTCTAGTATTTCGCGCGCTGGTTATGTCACCACCTGACGGCAGCCAATTATACTTTAAAGGCTTTCTTACATACATAACTTATTTTAAATTTTATTTAACAATTTTTCGAAAACTTACAGCTAATTTAATTTAATACAATTTATTTTTACGCGCACCGATGTCCTACGAAAAGTTACCGCTAATAGATTACATAATTAGATTAAGACACAGACTTAAACAGATCATAAGCATATGCTCTAACAGCTGTTGTATAAGATTGCTGTAGGTATAAGAATGTATATATATATATATATATATATTATATATACTGCTCCCTTCCCGTGGGCGTTTTCAGAAGCTGCTATGGGAAGCAACCAAGAAATAGCGGTATAAAAATCTTGAAAGAAAGCAGACTTAAACTAAGTGCCAGTGAAATTGATAGGCTATGTTATATCGGATCACAAATAAAATGTTTTGATAATAATTTGTATATCTACTACACACACAGAATATAATAGAATAGAATATAAATAACTTCTACACATATAGAAGGATCAAGATAGCCAAGTACTTTTGTGGTCGGAATTTCGAGTCAAGAGACCTGAGTTCGATCCCAAGGTGGCAGGCAATTCGTACCAAAGGTTTTTTCAAAAACTTATGTACGAATTATATCGTTGACTTGGACATACCGACCTGTCACGTTGTCCCGAAAATAATTTCGGTGGAAGGGACTTCATTGTCTAGAATAGACCTCTGTTTTGGGAACTGTATTGGGAACTGCGCGAAGATATTTATTTTACTCATATAATTCATCACAAACATATACACTAAATAAACAACAAAAACATATACAAAAAAAAAATGAAGATAAAATGTACTAAACTAATGTGACACCTTCCGAAATAGTTCAGTATATTCATATTCAGTATTTTATTTATTATCTTTATCTTCACGCACAATCCCTGACGGGGTAGCCAGAGAGAACAGATCGCCAAGTGTCACGATCCCTACATACTTCTTTCGCTTCTTTCAGATTCATCATCTTCTTCATACATGCACGTCTAAGTATCCGAGTACTCTTGACCCTCCTCTCTTCGAGCAATTTGCTCACATGGTCTTCGAAAAGAAATCTCGGTCTACCTCGATACCTTTTAATATTAACTTTCGCGCTATATATTTTCTTCACCATTCGGTCTTCACTCATTCGCTGAACGTGCCCAAACCATCGAAGCACGCCTTTATCCATTTTGGAGACAAGGTCATCTTTCAAACCTGCCATATTGCGAATCTCTTCGTTTCGCTTTCGGTCGGCCATGGTAAGGCCGCACATTTTACGAAGAGATCGCATCTCCACTGCATTCAACCTGCTTTTATGCTTATGCCATATAACAAAGTCGGTACCAACACTGCGTTATGTATTGCAAGGCGTGCACTTTTCACAACGCCTTGCCTTTTGATTAACGCAGTCAGGGCACCATTGACTTTGTTCCCGGCAGCGACACGCCTGTCCACATCTAAATCACATCTTCCATCCCGGCTAAACGCACTCCCCAAGTATACAATTTCATTCACCTGTTCTAGACATTCCTGATTTACCCAAATTTCGCACTTCGTTCTTTCTTCGTCCCTTTCAAATACCAGAACCTTAGTTTTATTAGCATTCAAACGGAGACCATTAATTTCACATTCTTCTTTCATACACGTGACTAAATTATATATTTTAAAATGTTATTTTTATTTCATCTTGAACCCGATAGAGCTGTAGTCCTTATTTCGACGGGAAAACTAACTAAATAAAAACGCTTCAAAATACGTAAACAATCTACTTTTTTAAATGTGTACTGTTCGCGTAAATACAAAATATCAGTATTGATAAAAACCAGAAACATGAGAGTGCTCACTCTCCCACTGAAAAAAACGTTTTTCAACGATCGCAAGTTTCTATCATAACATCACTTCAACATATTTAAGCTATTACATGTATTCAATTACAGATATTTAAAGTAGAGAGATATATAGGAATATGGACTTGGTAAAACATTAAATGTGTAAAACATTAAATTATATAAACAACGGCCATTTTCGCCTAGCACATTATTGCTTAGTAAGCTAAACATATATTTTTTATATTAACAACTATAGTGGGACTGTACTTTGTATTCTAACGCTATTGTTGACGCAACTAAAATTGAGAATCCCTTGTCACGTCTAAGTCATTGATTTATAGCGCCTCCGAAATTATAATAGCAATAGTTCAGTAAGGCATGTTTAGTGTGATACTTTCTCATAAATCATGTATTGAAGCGATGTTTTTCAAACTAACGTATAAGTTTAAAAATCTATTTTAATTATTAATATTAAAAAACCATATACATTTGAAATAAAACGATATTTACGTATTTTAGTTTTTTTAAAACTGTTTAAACGACCATGAATTAGAAGTTTAAAGTTTTAAAAACCTAAATAAAAACTCAAATAATTGTTTCATTTTAAATGTGTAGTGTACGCGTAAATACAAGAAATCATTATAACCATATATCATTTTAAAAAATTCTATTATTAAAATTATTTCAATACTTTCAAAACGCAGCGTCAAATACAAAGCGTCTTCAGCTAGTTATCAACTGAGCATATCTCGATGAATATCAGTTAGGAGTTCTCGTTTAAAGGCTTTGTGTTATCGAATAACCCACTAAAGCAGCATTACTTAGTCTCCGGAAAGTTGGGAAAAGCAGGGCATTAAGGATCTCCGGGGATTTAAGATTTTCCTTTTAGCTTTATATATTAGGGATGTTGCAACTTCACTTAACTATGACCTACGTGATCGCTGTAAGTTGAAATTGCTTCAGTTTCAAAGTCTAGTCTTTGATGAGATAATACTTGAACACTCACTTTTTTAGTTGTAATAGATTAATTAATGACATTTTTTTTTTGCTTTCGATGCCTTCGATGCTAAAAGTTGCCGGTTCGAATCTCGCCGGCAAATATTTGTGTAATGAATGTTAGTACTCCAGTCATAGATAATTTATTCATAAATCCTTTTGAATCATATGTTTTGTTATTAATTAACACTTAAAAATCAACCGATATGGCCGGGATTCGCACTCGGACCTTTGCCAGGGTAGGGCATAATATTTATCAAAATAAGTGTTTTTACCGTTAGCTTAGACATTAAGAGGGCGACATGCTTACCTCTCGTCACGTTGTATCAGGTTCGGTGTAAAGTGAGTGGACTCCGGTTTTAATTACTTATTAAGTGGAAATATTTACCGCCAATCTATATGACTGTTAGACAACAGTAAGTATTATAAAACAATTTAAGCTATAGCCTATTGGTATAGGATGTGGACTGCGAAACATATCGTCGCAGGTTCGGGCCTGGCTTTTATCGTGAACCACTGGAGACAAAGCATTGCAGCCTAGTTGGAGTGGTTAACAGGAATACTAGTAATGTTATTTAGCACTGCTAGTGATCTCGTTTTAAAAATATATATAAATTCTGGCTGAATTTTATAAGGTACTGTTTATATACTCAATGATAACGGTACATTATAAGTTTGGCATTTGGAGGCAGTAATGTTCGCGAATGTAATGTTTTATTTAATTTAATTTAATACAATTTTATCAGTGATTTTAAACTTGACATGAAGAAAAAAAATATATCGCCCGTTTTCTTTCCGTGAGTGTCAAAAGAGGCGATTATGGGAAAAGCCTTGAAAATGCAATTGGCTATCAATAGATGGCAGGATGATCATATCGAAAAATTATAAACTAGCTAAAATTAATTAAACCAGAGAAGAGCAGCAGTATCTAACTTGATAACGCCAATCCGCATACTAGAGAGGCTCGGAGGGGAGAGTAAGCAAATAACTATTCCTAGTCTGTACAAATTTTGCCTGAGCTGAACTACGCCAAATCTTACACATGTCCGTGCCGCAAATTTATTAAAAAATGAGAAAGAAATTTTTCAGTCAACGTATTAATACTTACCGGTTTAATATCACTCATAACATTAAAATCGTTCGTATAATTTTTATTGTGTAAAATATTATTAGGTTACAGCAACCTGCTGATAATTTTTCGTTAAGGTTTAATTAGGTACATTCTAACAAATTAAACTATGTTATGTTAAATCTAGTATGTGTAGATCACTGGCCGATACAACCCAAATTCACGCTAACAATTTCCGGTTTATTATATTACGCAAATTGAACCATATTTCATAACATAACATTTATAGTTGTAATTGAAAATTAGTTAAAATCTAAAACTTGTTTACAATTATTGTGATTAAAGTCTTGTTGAAACGAAAAGCGACTCTAAAAATAGACTACACTTTAACAACGATGGGATTTCGCCTGCGAGAGAATAAGATAAAATACAGATTTGTTTCTTTTCCTACTGAACATCGTCGGATTGTCGGTGTCGGCTCAGTGACTGTGATGGTAATGGTGGTGACGATGGTAAGGATGGTGTGATCATGATGGTATTTCTTTAAATGAACGATAAAATTTAAATTCAAATTAAGTTTAAAACTATTTAGCAAAGTTATGGTCTGAAACTACACATAAAATAAATAAGCGACGAAGCGATAAAGAGCTATAAAAACCTTTTTTTTTTCAAATTGCGCCGAATTCGAAAAGAACACAAGCAGAAAAACCTTTTTCTACATTTTCCCGGGTAAAGTACCACAAACAGACTGTTTGTGGTACCTTCTTCATTTCTGATTTCATAAGACAAGTGCTTAAAATATTAACATATTATTTATTTTAATATTTAGTGATAATGCACATATTTAAGTTATGACGGGAATATGTTATATACAATCCCACGAGAAAATAAGATAGAATAACTTGAAATTAGTTTTTTCTGCAGTTTACATTTCTACCGCGTGGGTTCTGCTCATTTTTCTTTATTTAGTATATAACAATAATTTTATTCATACTTTATCTTCGCAGACTTTCATCAAGTAAATACAATTTTGAGCACTAAGTCGCTTTAAAGGTATAAAGTCGCTTCTGAACGTGGCTCAAGATAAGCTTCTTAGGGGATGTCGGGCAACGCAAGCAAATTTAAGTCCATTGCAAATAACCGTTCCACAGTAAAACGATATTTAAGACTGTATTATGTTATTGTCTATTAGAATTTTACAATAGACGAAGGCATATGAAAGGTCAGTGATATCTTATTATTGTCCCATTGATGTATCAACTGCCATACATCGATAGATCGTAATGATGGATGGCAGCTTTTTTTAAAAACGTATTTTATTCTTCTTCCTGAAAATTTCTGTTATCTGGAAGTCTACATTTAATAGTGTGCTTGGATGAAAATTACTATTTAATTAATCACATGGTTTAATTACATAAATAAGCAAACTTTTTCGTCCTAGACTTAAAAAAACGTAGCTGTCACCCAGAATTTATTGACATCAAAAGCAGTTGACAGATTTCTTTCTAATAAAAGCTTTAAATATATTTTTAGAAATGGAGAACGACGAAAGTACAAATCTTGACGTAGAATATAAACGATATTTGCAAATTTTAAAACCATATATAGGACAGTTACTTGATCAAGAAGACATAGAAATATGTAATGATTGGATTCGAAGATTATCGGAGTGCAAAGAGGGGGAAAAGAACTTACGTAATAAATATCTTTTTACTCTATGTTATCAATTAGCAAAAGGTGTGCTTAGTGAACCTTTCAATGATCGTCCTCCAATTAGCGACCTTCCACTATTATTGCAAAGAGCAGCCAGTGATGATTCTTTATCAGATACAGATTATCATATTACGTGTTCTGAAAGTGATAATGCTGTAATATATCCAGATAAGACATTTTCAGATAGTTTACATCAATCAGATAATAGTGAACTTAATACACATGAAAACAAACAGTTAAGGAACTCAAAAAATAATGATGAGATACAGAACATAAAAAGTCTCACGGAAAGTCTAATGTCAAATTCTAATTCAACGCTGGCTAACTACTTGTATTATCCAGAAGTCTTGAAAGACTTATCAAATATTATTAACTCTGAAGATAGCGTTTACTTAAGAGTAAATAATCTAGTCGAGAAATTAAGAGACATAAAGAAACAAAACACAATACTACGTAACGAGTTAAAAGCTCTCAAAGATGAATCAAAATTTAAATGTAAATCACATACAAATCCAGAAAAGTGTGCACTTCAAATTAATTGTGCAATAAATACAGATTTGTGTGACTTTGATGAAGCTGGTGAAAAGATTCAAACATCTTATTGCGAAACGAAAGATGCCGATTTCCACAAGAAGTTAGAAAAATTTAATGAAATGAAAAGTTTGGAAATCGAAGAACTAAATAGAAAACATGAAGTAGAAATATTAAAAATAAAAGCGTGCATCCAGGAAGAACTACAAGATACCTATGAAAAAAAGTTTAAAGCAATGAAAGAAGAATATGAATTGAAAATAAAAGAAACTGTGAATAACGCTGATCTTCAGGTGAAGCAAATGAAAGGCTCTTATGATAGCTTAATTTTAGAGAAAGAAAATGCGTTATCTTTAAAAAATAACGAAATTATTAATTTGCGTACAGAACTTGATGAAACAAGAGCTCAAAACGCAGTCTTAAGAAATATAAAGACTTGTAATGACTTTAATACAGACTCAGTCAAAGAAAAGGCTTATGAATTAGAGAAACGATTGCTTAAAATAGAAAAGTCCAAAAATAAACGTGATAGAGCGTACCAAGCTCATTTGGCTAATTTGCAACGTGAAAAGTATTTATTTGACAGCTCATTACATCTTCAACTACTAAAACAAAGAACAGAGCTGGTGTCTGATTTCGCTTCAGAAAATCAAAAAGAAATATCAACAACTATAGAGAAATTAGAAGAAAAATACAAAGAAATTGTGGGCAATGTGCAAGCTGCGGCGATACAAAGACGTATTCAGGATCAAATGGCTCTCGAAACTATAATTCAAACCGTGTTTCGAAATCGATGTAATATTAATAATACTGTTTATTCACATGAAAATCGCGAAGGTTCCAAATCAATGGCAAATAAAAATGTAATCAATAATGAAGAATGTTCACCATTGCAAGGCTCTCATTGGAATTTTAATAACGATAATAAACAAAATCTAGAGGATAGTTTTATGATGGGGTTCTGTTTGGATGATGCAAAACTTGGAGAATTATTTGAGAGAGTTCATATACCTCAAAGGGATAATCCTTCAATACCTTAACTATTAGCATCATTTTCATTTCGGTTTTGATGCTTTTGATTCTTCTTCACTCTGATTTTGACTTGTAATGTATGTATTATTGCTGATTTATGTTCACTATTGTCTGGTTTTATTTTCTACTGATTTCAGGTATGAGTCCTAAAATACTTCATCATCTCCTCAAACATCAATAACAAAACATCAAATATTCTTGAGTAATCAAGATTGACGTGTAATCTATTATAGTAATAGAATATCGTAATATGAAGCCAGATCACTTGTATCATTAGTATGTATATTTATGCATACATTTGCATGAATATAGCGAAGTCCTATGTTATATGTAACTTTCTGCGTGTTATCACTGTTCAATTAACAAGTTAAACATTACAAACAATAATTAAAGTAAGATACCCGAGTTTGATCCCCACGTAGTAGGCTTGTACTAATAGGTTTTTCAATACTCATGTACGATTCACATTGTTGGCTTAGACATAAAGACGGCAACACTGCCAGCACCAAAACGTTGTACCAAAATATGTCTTCGGTGAAAGGTGGGTCGAAAGGACTTAATTGTGTATGTATATCCCAGGGATGAGAATGGCGTGAATAAATATTTTATTAAAAAAATATCCTATCCTCAATCACTAGAAACAATGATTAAAAATAGTCGATGAAGTCAATTTATAAATTCATTGTAAGGCGTATTTGAATATCAATTGAAAAGTTAATTTTCGCCTCCAAAATTTCTAAATTAATTCCGTAATACAAAAGTCGATGTTCGTACAATTTAACGCCACTTGTTCCCTTTCGTCGTCTAACTTGAAAATGTCAATTTGATCAAAGCCATTTGCAGAAACTGAAGGGTTGGAAATTTTCTTATTATCAAAATTTGTTTCATCCTCAAACATTGAAAAATAATAATAATACATCAATTTAGTTTGCTTGTCGGTATATCGATCATGTGATTTTGATGTAAAACAAAACATAGTTTACACCAGGATATCTTGGATAAGAAATGACCACCCGATAGCCTAATTGCTAATGATCCTGCCTTTTCAGCTAAGAGTTTCATGTTAGAACCACACTAGGGACAAATACGCGCGTGATGAATATTCTCAAGTCATGGTTGTTTCTATGTATATATTAATATTTATCTATGTAAATACGAGTATATACATGAAAGGGTATTGTGCCGTTGGCATGGACACAAAGTCGGCTACTGGCTGGCCACCTGTTACGTTGCCTCAAAAATGTCTTCAGTGAAAGGTAGGTCCAAAAGGCCTAGTTGTCTAACTATGTAAAGAGTGTGTGTACGTGTAGAATTTTTTTTAATTCATTAAATATTTATATATATTGATAGGGATATTACATAAATTGTTTTATCTCAAAGTAAACAAAGTACTTATGTTACGAAATCAAAAACAGCATGGTTACCACAAACACTCAGACTCGAAAAAATGTGGAAAAATTGGTTTCCTACATTGTCCCGTCCGGAGATCGAACCTGGAACCTCAAAGCTGTCGACACTTTGAATCCGATGTGTTCACTCGTCCACAGAGTTCCTCATAACTATCCGTTAGTCATTTTTATACTAATACTTTTTAGTGGAATACAATCAAACACATAACAAAGAGCAATCGACAGCCGCTTGAGAACTAATTGGAATGTAAATTGCTATATTAAAAGGGATGAAATAAGGACGCGCTGAGAGATCGTTCCCGGGGTCCCGACAAGGGCCATCGGGAACAAACAAATTACTTCGTTATGCAAAATAGTCTGGACGTAAAACTAAACGAGTTAAAGATAGCATACATGTAAAAACATACAGGTTTTTTATATATCATTAAAAATTTCTTAGAGTCGATGTTTAAAGATATTTGTCACTTTGTTTCTTCATATCTCATTATTATTTTAATTTTTAAAAATAATAATAGAAATAATAAAAAAAGAATTCCACCTTCACACAAGTATAGCATGGTGAAAATTCTCCTGTTCTGATCTCCCGCAAATATTTGGCAGAAGGCGTTTTGCCCAGCATTGGGAATTTACAGGCTAGCGGCCTTTATGATGACCCTCGAGGAAGAGTGGCGTATACCGATTTTCGTAGTGGCGCTAGCTCTGAAGTCCCGGGTTGTGGTCCCGATTAGGACAACGTAGAAAACAGTTTTTCTACATTTTCTCGAGTCCGGTTGGTGGTGATGCCTTTGTTGTTTCTGATTCGATAACAGAAGTACCTTAAACTACTTACTTTGATATCAGTGCACTTACGTATGTATCACTTAAGTATGTATTTATTTAAGAGTCGAGAGACCCGAGTTCGATCCCCAGGTGGCGGCTCGTACCAATGGGTTTTTCAAAAACTTATGTACGAATTAAATCGATGGCTTGGACATAAAGACGGTGACAGGCTCACCACCTGTCACGTTGTCCCGAAAAATATCTTCGGTGGAACGTGGGTCGAAGGGACTTAATTGTCTAGACTAGTTTCTATCTACCCCTGTATTGGGAATGGCCTGAAGATATTTTTTTATAAATACAAAAAAACTACAATAGAAACAAAGTTGTAATCAGAATTGTTTACAATTGTAATAACTTTTGTAATATTGCAATCTGAAAGAAATATACTCTCTGAATTACATAATGTAACTGAATTAACATTATTTAAAATGATAAGATTGAGAAAAGCATATACAATACCATAAAATAAAAGTTAAGTGAGTAAAGACCAGATGGTATAGAAAATGTAGCGCGAAAGTTTAATTATTTATTTAAGCTTTATTTGCAGACATAAAAAAATGTACAAAACGGCGGGCTTAATGCCTAAAGGCATTCTCTACCAGTCTACCTTTGGTTTGTCCAGAGAATCTAGTGATGGGTGCAAAACACACAAAAAATTAAAGATATAAGGAAAAATACAAAATTATAATATAATGATAATAAATAAAATGCACATATATATACATTTACATTACTACTTACATGCATACAATAGTATTTTATACATATACATAAATACCCACAATAAATACATACACAATAAATAAATATGATGTTTTTATATTATACATACTTGAGATTATAAAAATTGCTTAAGTTTTTTTTTTAATTTTATTTAAAAAACTTTAAATAAAATTTAAACTTTAGTTTACATTAAAGAGGTCGCGGTAGGCCGAGACTAACATTCATTCAAAACCCTGTGTGATGATTGCTCGAAGAGAAGAGGGTCCGGAGTACCCAGATACCTTGACGTACGTGAATGAAGAATTTGGAAAAAGTGTAGGAGGTATGTAAAGATCGCGGCACGTAGCGATCAGTTCTCTCTAACTACCTCGTCAAGGACTACGCGTGAAAATATTTAATTAACAATACGTTAATAATAAATAATATTAAAGAGCCTATATTTAATTGTTTGTAATTTATGCTGAACTTTTATGTGTTTAAATTAAGGGGGAAAATGTTTTTAAAACTTTAATTGACACGGGCGGGATACGAACTCGCGACCTTCGCCGATCCGTGGCAACGCTCTTACCGAGAATGTTTGTAATTTATTTAATTTCTCGTATTAAAATAATGGGTTGTAATAAGTATAACGTAAAACGATGTTTCCACATAAGTTCACTAAAATCACTCGATTTTATTCGACAATGTGGGTCTCTAAATCTGTGTTTAAATATTTTCTATCTCTGTTTTTGTAAGAATGACTGTTTGGTGACAAAATGTAGCGAAAAATACACCATAGAATACTTTGAGCGGAAAGTAAAAAAAGCTTCTTCCATTCACAAAGGACGGACCTTCCCTTTCAGTTCCATTCAACTGTGAATTACTTCGATATGATTAGTTTCTTTTTTTTGAAATAACAGACTAGTTATAAAAAGAAAATTGTAAAACTTTTTCCTTAACCATATGGCCTATTAAATACAATGTCTTAATAAATTATTAAAACTTTCGTGACACATTATTAATTAAATAAAAACGGCTAAACTCACGTATAAACAATCGGTCTAGGTACTGACCAGTTTCGGATGTGTTGGTGGTCTTTCATCACAATGTAACATCTCCCACCTCCTTCTACTTCTCCTTCCTACTTCCTACCTACTTATTTCCTACTTATCTTCCCTATTTCAAACCTTTAGTCATCACACAACCTCCAGCTTCATTGTCCCCACCATACTTAAGGCTTTATCCATTCCTCCTTTCATGTGCAATCCGTTCTGCTTTGAAATGCACTTTCACTCGAAATGAGGATTTCTAAGTCGCTATGCTTTTAAGATGAAGGTGAAAGATCACCTCCTAAAACATTGGCAGAATCATCGTGATATCAGTTTATTTATATCATTCATTGTATTATTTAAGTATTTAATCTGTGTAAATGTATATATGTGTATTTATATGTATTTTTTAAGTGTATATAGGTTACTGTATAAAGAAAGTACCTATATATAAAGAAATATATTATTATTTCTTTATGTATAGGTTACTCTATACTCGAGTATTATACCATCTGTTCATTTAACTTGTGTCTCTATTATATACTCGTATATCTCCTTCACCTACTTCATCTCATCGAAGGTCGACTGGTGGAGAATACCTTTTTTTTAGAGATCTGTAATATTTTCACGCATTTCCCAATACAGGGGTAGACAGAAATCTAGTCTAGACATTAAGTCCCTTCGACCCACTTTCCACCGAAGATATTTTCGGAACAACGTGACAGGTGGTGAGCCTGTGGCCCTCTTTATGTCCAAGCCAACTATATAATTCCTACATAAGTTTTTGAAAAACCTATTGGTACGAGCCTGCCACCCGGGGATCTCGGGAACTCGGGTCTCTTGACTTGAAATTCAGACCACTCTACCACTCGGCTAGCGTGACTTATATTAATAATATCAATTTCGTTATACGTATGTCAGACAAAAACAACGTTTTCACATACATAGCATAAGAAATTCACTTTACAATGTTCTGGTCTGTCCTGTCCTGTTCTGTTCTATTCTATTTTATTAAATTCTATTCTATGTTATGTGTTATATAGCATATGCCCTGCAGTGATCTTCTATAGGCTATTATACATGTATACCCGTGTGGTGTCGGCGTAAGAATTCTTTTCCTTTAATTCTTTTCCTGTTCACGATAGCCGAATGGTTGTGTTATCGGAATTCGAGTCAAGAAACGAGTCAACTTTGATCCCCAAGGCTCGTGCCAATGGATTTTTAACTTAAGTACAATTTATATCATTGGCTTGGACGTAAAGACGGCGACGGCCTCACCAACTATCATGACAAAAAACTGTCTTCGGTAAAAGGTGTGTCAAAAGAACTTAATTGTTCAGACGTCTATCTACCCCTATATTGTGAATGGCGTGACGATATTTATATTATTTTCCCTTAGCAGTAGCATTAGGCGACTAAGTGCTGGACTTTGGGAATAGCAAAAAGAAAACGAAAGATGGCGAGTTAACCATCTAAAAAAATTTAATAAAGTGTTTTAGCTACTTACTTTGGATCAGAGCAATGTGTGTGATAGTGTCACTATCTATGTATCTATAAAATAAATAAATAATATCTTCACACAATTCCCAATACAGGGGTAGACAGAGGTCTAGTCTTAACAATTAAGGCCCTTCGACCCACCTTCCACCGAAGATATTTTCGGGACAACATGACAGGTGGTGAGCCCGTCGCCGATCTATGTATCTATTTTTGTAATTACGTATCACAAATTTATGTGAGTGTTATTTTTAATGAATATTCGTAGATTTGCAGTATTGAATAATTTTTCATAAATTAACAATTTGTTTGCTATCAATGATCCTGCTTAAATCCATTAAAACGATTGTTCTGTTACGAGAATACCGTTAATGACTTAATTAGAATTTCAATTATTTTAAATAGGATATAAATTTGACTATTGATCATCTAGGATTAACACTAGTTAAGGATGATTGGCCGTGTCGTAACTGTGTACGAATGTTGCCACTCCCCTTCTTCCTGTGGGTGTCGTAAGAGGCGACTAAGGGAAAGAGCCTACAATATCCTAATGGCAAACGATAGATGGCGGGATAAACATCTCTAAAAATATCGGACCAAAATAATCATAATGATCAGTCCGGAGATGCACAGCAGCGTCCGAGGTGCGTGTGGTCTGGTACTGCGATCGCCAATCCGCTTGTCAAGCGGGGCGATTATGGCAAATCCTCCCCTTGAGAGAGGCTATATATCCTGCAGTGGCCTTTAACAGGTCGTTATGTATGTTTGTATGTGTAAGGATTATGCATTTTTTATTGATTTATTAAAGCATGTAAGTAATGCTGAACTTTTTGTTATTAAATCAAAGAGAAGTTGAAAAATTGAACTGACACCTCTGCAGGGCCCGGTTTCGAATGACAGCAGTGGTCTCATCGAGTCCACATGGAGCAGCCACCTCGGGCCCAGACATACCAGGAAAGTTAATACTATAGTATCCCGACCGATTTCAGCCACAGCGACTTGGACTATTGCGAGCGCCGTTCATTACACAATTGAACAGACATCATCCTATCCTTTAATATAATTGATGATGTGTTGGAAATTACATTTACATGGGACAGAAATGTACAGACAGATATAAAAAAACGACGTTCATTCCGGGTTTCTATCCTTTATATTTAAATACGAATTCATGTTGACAACCTTGAATTTTCTTTTTAATTTCCCAAAACCTATTCAACCATGGACGTTGGCTATTCAGCCATAAGATAAAAACATTGTCCATTTTCTTAAACGGAAACATTTCCTTTCAGTTCCGTTCGACTGTAACATCGAAGATAGGATTCTATTCTCTTATTGAAAAAAGGACAGTCGCAGTCGAGCTGTTTGACTTATAGTTGAATTCAAACAATTCTGATTAAAAAAAAACGATACAAAACTCATTATTGAAATCTTCTCAAAATGTTCAGTAAATATAATGATCACAGTCACAAAGGCAATTAACTTTTGCACAAAAAAGCAGTTGGGTTTAAGTGGTGTATTTTTAATTCCTCTTTTATCTATATGCATAAAACAACAAAGGAGTAGACAGAGGCCCTGTCAAATAAGCCATTATGACCCACTTTTCACCGAAAGGGCAATATAAAAGATGGCAAGCCCATCGCAGTCTCAGTGTGCTTGTCATCGGTACAATATACTTTTATAGATACCCATTAAATGTCATATAAGATATATCATGTTAAATATGTAATTCACGACAGCCGAGTGGTTGGGAGGTCGGAATTTCGAATCAAGAGACCCGAGTTCGAACCCCAGGTGGCAGGATCTACTCTACCAATGGGTTTTGTACGAATTATATCATTGGCTTGGACATAGAATGGCGACGGGCTCACCATCTGTCACGTTTTGCCGAAAATATCTTCGGTGGAAGGTGGGTCGAAGGAACTTAATTGTCTAGACTAGAGCTCTGTCTACCCCTGTATTGGGAATTGCGTGAAGTTATTTATTTATATTTATTTATTTATTATTTATTTATTTATATTAAATATGTATCTATAAAAGTATAATAATATTTGATATTAACCTTCGATAACTCCATACAAGCGATATTCATTATGGATATGTGTTATGGAATATCTTCTGGTCTGATACGACCACAGCTCTCTATAACTTCCTCAGTTTTGGTAGCAGAACTATCTTAATGTTGTAGGGAGCTAGGAAAATAGCAATGTCCAAAATGTTTTGATGTTGTCCTAGCGCGCTGTTGTTACAACAAGTGCTAGACGAAATGTCAATAGGAAACGAGTGTTTTGCCGGTTGTGTTTAAAGAAACGTACGTTACATCTAACGATAGGGTGCTAGCCAGTAAAAAAAAACAAGGGTTCAGTACTTATGATTTAATCCTTTACTACCATGTTAGACTATTTTAGATTAACAAATTGGAAAAATAAATAAATAATACGGAGAGTCACGACAGCTGCGCGGTTGGGTGATCAAAATTCCAGATAACAGGCCCGAGTTCGACCCTTAGGTGGTAGGCTCGTACCAATGAGTTTTTCCAAAACTTATGTACGATTTGTATCCTCCTACCTCTTACGACACCCACGAATAGAAAGGGAGTGGCAATATTCTTACACCGTTTCCACACTGTAAGTTGCGAAGTTCTTATTAACACGCATATAGCACACTGGTAGAGGAGACGTCCACTCCTGGTCACAATCCGCTACAGACTCTCAGCTCATTTTTCATCCTAGTCCTATAAAAAAACATTAAATATAAAACAATTAGGCAAATTCTAACGGCATTAACACATGGTAATAAATTTCTGACATTTACATAATTTTCCACACAGGCAAGCGATTTGCTCAGTTGGATAGGGTTCACAAGTTTAGAGTTATTTGCTGAAACGGTACTCTGGAAATATAGTTTTGATCCAGGTACCGTGTACCTCGCCTAGCAAAGCAAAACTTTCACGTATACGCCAACATTCAAAAGTTTCTCAAATATCCATTACTTGTGAATTTGCAAAATGAAATAATGTAGGTTATACAAGTAGAGATTTCTGTTATATGTTAGTTAGATTTATGATGTTTTTTAGATTAAATTGAGACAAATTTTACTTTAAATTAATTCATTGACTCAAATTGACTACCCAATAGCCAAATTGGTAGTAACTCTGCCTTCGAAGTTAAAAGTTGATGGTTCTAATTGCGCCAGAAGCAATCATTGTTGTGATTATATGTATATGAATGTTGTTATTTGAGTCATGGACATTTACATGCATCTCTATATTTATCTATGTAAATAGATTTAATATGTATATATAAATATGATGTATCGTTATCTTGGATATTAAGACGGCGATAGGCTCACCACCTGTCACGTTTCCTAAGTAAGCTTCTATGAAAATTGGGTCGAAAGGACATTATTTGGACCTCTCCCTACCCCAATTTCTCATTTGCGTGAAGAAATAAAAAAATATTCATATGATATAGTCATCGCCCGGGAGGGACACAATAACCACGCTTGAAAACGAGTTTGCCAAAATAGCCACGCTTGCAAAAAGGATTGGTGATTTCAGTCCCAGACACCTCACACCTTAGATGCCACCCTAGTATTCTAACGCACCACTATTCTAACCACACGCCAATTTCTGCAGGTACTAATAGTAAAAGTCCTTTGCAAAATCTTGTCAAGATAGATAGGGAGAACATTACACACGTTGCCTTTATTCCTAAGTAAGTAGGTAATAAAGGACTTGTGTTATGGAATCGGAAATAACAGAGGCACCACAAACACCCAGACCCAAGAAAAGGTGTAAAAAGTGATTTTACTACATTGGTCCGGTAATCGAACCCGGGACCTCAAAGACACCGGCTTTGAAAACCGGTGTGTTGCAACTTGTCCTCGGATGTCATCAAAAAGAGGTGTTCTCCTATGTGGAGGGTTTTCTTTAGGTTCCGTCAGCGGTTACTTAACTTCGGTGTAGTTAATTTTTGCGAGATATTTATCCAGTATTATGCCAGTAGCCATTGTTATATTTAAGGTCACACGTAACTCAATCCCTTATATATAACTGTAACGGTACACCACCCTATTTCTATTTATTATTTAACGACCTCCATGGAAGAATTGCGTACACACCGGTTTTCAAGGTGTCACCGGATCGGAGATCGATTTCCTATAACAATAGCACATATGTTTTCTTGTACACCGGTATATAAGCCACTCATCTACAAAGATCGTCAATCTTACAGTAAATATCTTCACACCAATTCTAATACTGGGAAGACAGTGGTTTAGGCAATTACGTCCTTTCGATGTCTTTATATCCAAGGCAACAATAAATGGTAAATAAGTTTCGAAAAAAGCCATTGATACGAACTTGTCACCAGGGAATTGAACTCTCTTGACTCGAATTCTCCCAACCACTCGTATATCGTGAAGTTAAATCTCAAATGTTATTATTAAACTATAAATCAGGAATAGAAATGTATCGACATTAAGTTACTATTTACGGTTGTACGTAACGAGATTGACCCAGTTCGTGCCCCCGAATCGGAGCGTGTAATGGCCTATGAAACGTATCTTAATTTGAAGCTCGTGGTCGTCGAGATTTAGCGTTGTGGGAAAATATACTACTCTAGTGGCATAAGTCTTAGCAGTAAACGCTTCACATATAAAAAACGGCCTGTAAAATAATCGCCAAGCTTAGCGAGCAGATTGGCGATGCACATAAGCACCTTATACCTTAGACGCCCCTTAGTCGCCTCTAACGCCACCCACGGAAAGATAGAGGGTGGTAAATTCTTACGTCGTAACCTCACAGCAAATTAGAAACCATACGAGATGCAATAATATATTTATTAAATAGTATTTTCGTATGCTTCCGAAAGCAGAGGTCTAGTCTAGACAATTAAGACAATTTATTATAGTATTTATTAATTTTTATTTATTGTAAAATTTAATATCTATGCTTCACAGTATGCTTTTGCATTTTTTTTAATTAACATCGCTTATTCTTATTGAATTAATGAGAATTTTTCAAAAATCAACCGTTGCGGGCGGGAATCAAATTCGCGACTTCTGCCTTATTGTTGAAGAATCTCTTTTTCTCATATTACCACGGCGCTGATTTTCAGTGAGTCTAAACTAGTCAATTACAGAAATCAATACTCTATTAATTCAAAATTTACACAGGAATTCTATAAATCATGGTTTTAAGCTGAAACACGTTCTAGTAACCTTTACTTTCTACATCCTATTATGAGTCCACTACTGAATATAGGGCTGCCCCAAAGTTTTCCACAAAGATCGGTCCACAGTCACCTGCATCTATTGACTTTTATTTCGCAAGTCGTCATTCCATCTCGTAAGGTGGTCCTCTTACAACCATGGTAATCTATTCCAGTTATTTTCACTCAAATATCTTCAATGTACAGACATAAATAAATAAAAAAAATATTTTCACGCAATTCCCAATACAGGGGTAGGCAGACGTTTAGTCAAGACAATTAAGTCCCTTCGACCCACCTTCCACCGAAGATATTTTCGGGACAACGTGACAGGTGGTGAGCCCGTCGCCGTCTTTATGTCCAAGCCAACGATGTAATTCGTACATAAGTTTTTGAAAAACTCATTGGTACTGCCACCTGGGGATCGAACTCGGGTCTCTTGACTCGAAATTCCGACCACCCAACTACTCGGCTTTCATGACTTATGAATGAACAATAAGTTTTTAAAAAAGTTATGTACGATTTATATCGTTGGCTTGGACATAACGACGGCGACAGGCTACCTAGGCTCAGCATCTGTCATGCTCTCCTAAATAGTATTCAGTGAAAGGTGGTTTGAAAGGACTTAAATTTCTAGACCTTTGTCTACCCCAGTATTGGTTCGACTGTAACCAGATTGGATTACCTAGTCTGTGAATATTATAAAAATAAGATACCAATAAGAAAAAACTTAACTTACTAAACATTCGATAAGAGTCTTCCGTAACGAGGATTTGCCATAACCGTTATAATTTATATCGTTGGCTTCGACGTAAAGCAAGCGACGGGATCACCACCTGTCACGTTTTCACAAAAATCTCTTCAGTGGAAGATGAGACGAAAAGACTTAATTGTCTAGACCTCTGTCTACCAATGTATTGGAAATGGCGTGAAGATATTTTTTTTGTATCACTAGTCAACGGGATCTCTTACGCCGATACCTCACGGCAGTTACACTAATTGATGTATATAAAATATTTTTACAGTAATGAGGAAAAATTAATGATGATAGGAATGCATTAACCGATTTGGTAACTGTACACACCAGACAATCTTTACTTAGATGCCTTTCCTGTCATCTTTGGTTTCCTTAATCTCATCTTTATAGCGTAACTTCCCTTACAGGGGAGGTCTACTTCCTGAAATTAATTTATTAGTTATTATTATTGCTGGCTATTATGGTCCATTGTAGGATATACACCTCTCCCGGGTTTGCCATAATTGCCACGCTTAGTAAGAGTATTGGTGATTACAGAACCAGCCGTCTCGCACATCAGACGGCCTCCTGATGGAAGTGACGATATCCGAGTGGTTGGGTGATCGGAATTACGAGTCAAGAGACCCGTGTTCGATCCCCATATGGCAGGCTCGTACCAATGGGTTTTCAAAACTTATATACAAATTAATTGTCCCGAAAATATCTTCGGTGGAAGGTGGGTCAAAGGGACTTAAGTGTCTAGACTTGACCTCTGTCTACCAATGTATTGGGAATTGCGTGAAGATATTTTTTGTATCACTAGTCAACGGGATCTCTTACGCCGATACCTCACGGCAGTTACACTAATTGATGTATATAAAATATTTTACAGTAATGAGGAAAAATTAATGATGATAGGATTGCATTAACCGATTTGGTAACTGTACACACCAGACAATCTTTACTTAGATGCCTTTCCTGTCATCTTTGGTTTCCTTAATCTCATCTTTATAGCGTAACTTCCCTTACAGGGTAGGTCTACTTCCTGAAATTAATTTATTAGTTATTATTATTGCTTATTGTAAGTCACGATAGCCGAGTTGTTGGGTGGTCGGACTTTCGAGTCGAAGACCGAGTTCGATCCCCAGGTGGCAGTACTAATGAGTTTTCAAAAACATATGTACGAACTTCATCGTTGGCTTGGACATAAAGGCGGCGACGGGCTCACCACCTGTCACGTTGTCCCGAAAATATCTTCGGTGGAAGGTGGGTCAAAGGGACTTAATTGTCTAGACTTGACCTCTGTCTACCCCTGTATTGGGAATTGCGTGAAGATATTTTTTTTTTATTTTATTATTATTGCTGGCTATTATGGTCCATTGTAGGATATACACCTCTCCCGGGTTTGCCATAATTGCCACGCTTAGTAAGAGTATTGGTGATTACAGAACCAGCCGTCTCGCACATCAGACGGCCTCCTGATGGAAGTGACGATATCCGAGTGGTTGGGTGATCGGAATTACGAGTCAAGAGACCCGTGTTCGATCCCCATATGGCAGGCTCGTACCAATGGGTTTTTCAAAAACTTATATACAAATTAATTGTCCCGAAAATATCTTCGGTGGTAGGTGGGTCGAGGGGACTTAATTGTCTAGACTAGACCTCTGACTACCCCTGTAAAGGGAATTGCGTGAAGATATTTATTATATTTATTTATTTATGTATGTACAAATTATATCGTTGGTTTGGACGTAAAGACGGCGACGGGCTCACCACCTGTCACGTTGTCCCGAAAATATCTTCGGTGGAAGGTAGGTCAAAGGGACTTAACTGTCTAGACTAGACCTCTGTCTACCCCTGTATTGGGAATTGCGTGAAGATATTTTTTGTATCACTAGTCAACGGGATCTCTTACGCCGATACCTCACGGCAGTTACACTAATTGATGTATATAAAATATTTTTACAGTAATGAGGAAAAATTAATGATGATAGGATTGCATTAACCGATTTGGTAACTGTACACACCAGACAATCTTTACTTAGATGCCTTTCCTGTCATCTTTGGTTTCCTTAATCTCATCTTTATAGCGTAACTTCCCTTACAGGGTAGGTCTACTTCCTGAAATTAATTTATTAGTTATTATTATTGCTTATTGTAAGTCACGATAGCCGAGTTGTTGGGTGGTCGGACTTTCGAGTCGAAGACCGAGTTCGATCCCCAGGTGGCAGTACTAATGAGTTTTCAAAAACATATGTACGAACTTCATCGTTGGCTTGGACATAAAGGCGGCGACGGGCTCACCACCTGTCACGTTGTCCCGAAAATATCTTCAGTGGAAGGTGGGTCAAAGGGACTTAACTGTCTAGACTAGACCTCTGTCTACCCCTGTATTGGGAATTGCGTGAAGATATTTTTTGTATCACTAGTCAACGGGATCTCTTACGCCGATACCTCACGGCAGTTACACTAATTGATGTATATAAAATATTTTTACAGTAATGAGGAAAAATTAATGATGATAGGAATGCATTAACCGATTTGGTAACTGTACACACCAGACAATCTTTACTTAGATGCCTTTCCTGTCATCTTTGGTTTCCTTAATCTCATCTTTATAGCGTAACTTCCCTTACAGGGGAGGTCTACTTCCTGAAATTAATTTATTAGTTATTATTATTGCTTATTGTAAGTCACGATAGCCGAGTTGTTGGGTGGTCGGACTTTCGAGTCGAGAGACCCGAGTTCGATCCCCAGGTGGCAGTACCAATGAGTTTTTCAAAAACATATGTACGAACTTCATCGTTGGCTTGGACATAAAGGCGGCGACGGGCTCACCACCTGTCACGTTGTCCCGAAAATATCTTCGGTGGAAGGTGGGTCAAAGGGACTTAATTGTCTAGACTTGACCTCTGTCTACCCCTGTATTGGGAATTGCGTGAAGATATTTTTTTTTTATTTTATTATTATTGCTGGCTATTATGGTCCATTGTAGGATATACACCTCTCCCGGGTTTGCCATAATTGCCACGCTTAGTAAGAGTATTGGTGATTACAGAACCAGCCGTCTCGCACATCAGACGGCCTCCTGATGGAAGTGACGATATCCGAGTGGTTGGGTGATCGGAATTACGAGTCAAGAGACCCGTGTTCGATCCCCATATGGCAGGCTCGTACCAATGGGTTTTTCAAAAACTTATATACAAATTAATTGTCCCGAAAATATCTTCGGTGGTAGGTGGGTCGAGGGGACTTAATTGTCTAGACTAGACCTCTGACTACCCCTGTAAAGGGAATTGCGTGAAGATATTTATTATATTTATTTATTTATGTATGTACAAATTATATCGTTGGCTTGGACGTAAAGACGGCGACGGGCTCACCACCTGTCACGTTGTCCCGAAAATATCTTCGGTGGAAGGTAGGTCAAAGGGACTTAACTGTCTAGACTAGACCTCTGTCTACCCATGTATTGGGAATTGCGAGAAGATTATTATATTTATTGCTGACTCTGTACTTATATTCTTCGAGACGATAATCATCAGCCCATTGAATTTTAAGGCTCTTTTCACGAAATCCACGAAAAGATAGGTGTTGTATAGTATTTTATTTACACCGACACGCATGTAATTAGTTGTACGAATATTACAATTACCACAAATCTAATATCAGACCTAATAAACGCCATAACAGTACGCGTGTTTCTAATTATCATAATTGTTTCTGAATTTAGTCGCTAGTTAGCTTTAAAATAATTATCAGGATTATTTTCCAATTACGCTGAACATAATTTTGTTAAAATAAACTGGTTTCCGCTGTATGTGAAATATGATGAAGCTGAAAACTGTGAAGTAACGTAATTCAATTTTCATTTTTAAAAAAAATTAGTTTATTCCGGAGAAAAGTGGGTCGAAATTAGAACATTCTCTAATTTCTCCGGAGCTTACTTGAGATAATGCGAAAGCTGAGTATGTCTGCCGACTTAGTATCCAAATTACAGAAATTGTATATGATGTACAAGTTTTAATAATATTTACACGCATATTCAAATAGTTAAAAATAAATATCTTGACGTCATTCCCAATACTGGAGTGGACAGAGGTCTTGGCAATTATGCCCTTTCACCGAAGAAAATATCTTCGGTGGAAGGTAGGTCAAAGGGACTTAACTGTCTAGACTAGACCTCTGTCTACCCATGTATTGGGAATTGCGAGAAGATTATTATATTTATTGCTGACTCTGTACTTATATTCTTCGAGACGATAATCATCAGCCCATTGAATTTTAAGGCTCTTTTCACGAAATCCACGAAAAGATAGGTGTTGTATAGTATTTTATTTACACCGACACGCATGTAATTAGTTGTACGAATATTACAATTACCACAAATCTAATATCAGACCTAATAAACGCCATAACAGTACGCGTGTTTCTAATTATCATAATTGTTTCTGAATTTAGTCGCTAGTTAGCTTTAAAATAATTATCGGGATTATTTTCCAATTACGCTGAACATAATTTTGTTAAAATAAACTGGTTTCCGCTGTATGTGAAATATGATGAAGCTGAAAACTGTGAAGTAACGTAATTCAATTTTCATTTTTAAAAAAAATTAGTTTATTCCGGAGAAAAGTGGGTCGAAATTAGAACATTCTCTAATTTCTCCGGAGCTTACTTGAGATAATGCGAAAGCTGAGTATGTCTGCCGACTTAGTATCCAAATTACAGAAATTGTATATGATGTACAAGTTTTAATAATATTTACACGCATATTCAAATAGTTAAAAATAAATATCTTGACGTCATTCCCAATACTGGAGTGGACAGAGGTCTTGGCAATTATGCCCTTTCACCGAAGAAATTTTTCGGGACAACGTGACAGGTGGTGACTCTGTCACCGTCTTTATTTCCAAGCCGATATGAATTGCACATGAGTTAAAAAACCCATTGGTTTGAGCCTACCACCCGGGGTTGGAATTCGAGTTTCACAGACTCAAATTCCGATCACCCAACCACAGAGCTATCGGGGAAAAAAAGTGCTTTTCCTAAATGGACTCGTCCGGGCAACAAACCAGGGACCTCAGAGACGGCGATACCTTGAAAAACAGTGTGAACACCACAGTTCTGCAGAGATCGACAAATGTTAATAAAAAATAATGATACTATGCCGTGACTTATAAATACGTCCAAAATTATTATATTGAAATAGAATTACAAATATTATATTACAAACCAAATTAGCATTGACTATACAGCTCGAAGCGTTTCGAATACTATTCATTAATTACTTATTTCCTTTGTGTTGGCTAGTTATGTGTCATTACATACGACAAAACATGTACACGTATGTACACATTAATGGTCTATAACAATTTTGGAAACATTTCTTTTGTGGTTCATGTTTTATTTTCATCATGTCCAGAGTTGCACATTCTATTGAAAGATTTATTGAAATTTTAATTTATAAAATAAATAAATATCTTTACGCAATTCCCAATACAGGGGTAGACAGAGGTCTAGTCTAGACAATTTTTGACCCATCTTCCACCGAAGATATTTTCGGGACAACGTGACTGTGGTGGTGAGCCCGTCACTGTCTATGTCCAAGCCAACGATATAATTCGTACATATAAGTTTTTGAAAAACTCCTTGGTACTGCCACCTGGGGTTCGAACTCGGATCTCATGGCTCGAAATTCCGACCACCCAACCTCTCGGCTATCGTGACTTATAGTTGCGTAATAAAAGGAAAAAACTGCAATTAATCCATATTAATTTTTCTAAAATATCTTGACTCATTTATTGATTGATTTATTGATTGTACAAATTCAATTTAAATTTTTGCACTGGTGAAAACGATACATAAATAATGTTATCGAAATACATATACATACATAATTTCTTGTAACTTATATCAGATATATGTTTTTTGAAACCTCATTCAATGTTTTCCCACTACCTTATGGTTGCCTGGCAGAGTATACTTTTAGCATTAAGTCCGCTTTATGTTCCATTTACTGTTTTGTAAGGTTCATTAAAGAATAAATAAAACGGAGTATTTTTAATACGCAGTAGGGCCGAAACTAAACTTCTGCTTCTTTATGAATGGGCAGTCACGACCGAGGCTGGATTAAGGCTTCACAGAACATCAGCATGAAGCAGATCCCTTCGATTATCTCGATTCGAGAGGGAAGTTGTCGGAAGACCACATCCCTCCTTTCCCTCTTTTACCTTCTTTCCATCGTGCAAAATACAGGCCTGTCTGAACATAATAGTTATCAGATAATGCAATTGTGCATTTGCTGCCATCTCTCATAAAATACTAAGGAATATCCAATAAATTTCTTGAAATTTACCCAATTTTTCTCTTGAAGAATACTTAGGAATACATAGATAACCGTACAAAGATAGAGAAAACATCACATACTTTGCTGTGATCCCAAAGTAAGTGCTCAAGCACTTGTGTTATGGGATCAGAAACAACGTAGAACCACAAATACTCTAACCCGAATAAAGTTGTTGTCTACATTGACCCGACCTGGAATCGAACCCTTGATCTCAGAGCCAGTAACATCATGAAAACCGGCGTGTACGCTATCAAGTACCATTTGAGGATTATAGCTTTTACTTCGATTTTCCTCGAGTAATTTCTTCATTTTTCATTTTTTTTTGTTTCCATAAATAACAAAAAGCTTGATGGAAATCCATCATCGTTTTTAGAAGCTGTAGTCCTGTTCAAACTCTTTTATGGTACATGTTATCAGACTAGTGACAGATAATGTATATGAAATATTTACTTTCAAATTAGATTCGAGGATCGCAATTTTGTTTGCTAAACCGCCCGCTATGAGAACAAAATATGTTATTTGGGCCCTGTTATTTGCCACAGAAATGGGTGTGAAGCCCCAAACTACGTGATAAAGAACCGTTAGTAACAAGATATTGTTTAGGCTTGGGCAATTTTGGAAGCTATTTAAGTTTAACTAGGGATATAGAAATTAAGACGACTCAGAGATTGAGATTACATATAATTTTAAGAACTCGCTTCATAACGTCACGATAGCTGAGTGGTTGTGTGATTGGAATTCGAATCAGGAGACTCGAGATCGATTCCCCTAAGAAAGTTAAATAATAGATTTTTCGACTTTGCTCACGACCTGTCATTTTGGATCAAATAAATTTAAAAGTAACGTGAATAAATTTAAAGGTAGTAAAATGAATTCTTCTCTGCATAGGAACGATATATGTAACAACTTAAAAAGCATAGGAATGGTATATATTACAACTTAAAATCACACCCAGCTGTTGTTACCACTTATAAGAAAGAACCATACTCTTAACTTTTTCTGCTACCTAATAGCAGTGTTATGCCTGGCACGGTATGAAGTGTTAAGAAAGACAGTGTAATCACGCGCTATTAGGCATTCCATCTTAGTCTTCAGCGATATAAATTATCTTCTGTTCCTTTTTGTTTTTTTTTTTTGGCGCAACATAGTTTGACAGTGTTATGGGTTGTAGTAGTCACTTGTCATCAGTTGGACAGTCAGTTCCTTTTTACACTGTAATGCCCTAAAATACTTTGATCAAATGTGGGTCGAAATTACTATTTTTTTACCTTTGAACTTATCTTCACGCACAATAACTATCGGTGTAGCCAGAGAGAACAGACTGCCAAGTGTCACGATCCTTACATACCTCTTTCGCTTATTTAAAATTCATCATATTCTTCATACATACCCTTTGTGCAATTTCTTTGAGCATCACAATAATGAGCATATAGTCATGAGTTTGATACTTTTAAAAAGATAAGGTTATAAATTGGTCTGTATGGTTTCATACAGAAAACTACTTGATATTTTTTCCAGTTACGACCTGATTTCCGGTAATAAACACCTCTATATCGATCGTGATCCGATGTAACTTTTAATATTACGATAAACTCTTTTGAACAAAGATTTATTTATTTAATTAGGTTTTTATTTTTTGTTTGAAAGAATATAGGGATGACCTATTCTCATAACTGGACAGGTTAATAAATTTAATCGATTATTTAATCAAATTAAAGATGCATAGGCTTACCATGTTCAAGAAATCTCATTATGTGGAAAAAAGTCAGCACTTCCAACATATAATTACAATTTATTGGGTATTCCCTACCACTACCTACCCTTTACTTCGAGAACTGGCTAGAATTATTAGCTATTTCAGTCCAAATTTCTCTGGATGTTATTTTGGGAGAATATTACAAGTGGGGGACAACATTACAGGTACCCTTTGTCGATTTAGTGTACAAGCAAACGACATAAATCGTACTTAACTTTCGAATAAACTTTAAGGTAGGGATCATACTTCAAGGGTTCGATCGAGTCACCTGATCCACATTCTTATCATTCATTCACTTATCTACGTTCACTCATCATTCGGGGCTACGTTACACTACACTCGTTTGATTGTATATTAATCCTCTCCTCGAAGCAACATTTTACCTACTCGTAGAGCGCCATCGTTTGCTAAATTGATTGTTCCAATCAGCCGAAGTGGTAAGGCGGGAACGTAAACAAGAAGAGAAAATATACGATAAAAGGTTAAAATAATCTCGGAATCTACTGTGTAGGTCGATTATTAAAGAAACTTTCAGTGGCTAAAATATTTTATTTTATATTGAAACTCCTTCAAAAAGAATACAAAAAAGCAAACAGTTCTTAGCTAAACTTGATACTTATTTTTTATAAAGAAAAAATTGTTTACAATTTAAAGGGAGTTCATAGTTTTATAAGAAATTCCTCATTTCGACTACGTATCCAAATATTTTGCTTTGAAATAAGCTGATGCATTTCTCTAAGATGTGCTAATTACTTCACAACGAACATACGAATTGGTTTTCACCTCATCCTAGTGGTAAATAGGAATAAAGGAGGCACCAAAAACTATAACTTTGTGCACCAAATTGTAGAGAAAAAAATCAATAGATTTATTTTTGTTCTGAAATTAAATAAAACAGATTGCACAATGGCCAGTTACTTTTACAAATTTAAATGATGTTTTTCTGGTCTCTTGGTAAATATCATGATTTTGCACGCCTCATAACGCAAAGCGGTTAATTTAGTGCTTTACTCCCGACATTTCATGGTCAAGCAATTTTGTGGTCTTAAAATGTCTCTATCACAACAATTTTGCACTTATCCTATAATATGAGCTGCCGTATATAAAAAGACAAGAACAAGAAACAGGGGTAGTCAGTGGTCTAGTCTAGACAATTAAGTCCCTTCGACTCACCTTCCACCGTAGTTATTTTCGGGACATCGTGACAGGTGGTGAACCCGTCGCCGTCTTTATGTCCAAGCCAACGATGTAATTCGTACATAGGTTTTAGAAAAACACATTGGTACGAGCCCACCACCTGGGGATCGAACTCGGGTCTCTTGACTCGAAATTCCGACCACCCAACCACTCGGCTATCGTGACTTATAGTTGCAGAATAAAAGGAAAAAACTGCAATTAATCCATATTAATTTTTCTAAAATATCGTTTTAAATTGCCAATTGCAAAAGAAACAGTTGCATTCATTGGATTCAAAACTTAAGCCACATCAGTTGAATACACACGTGAGTTGAGTGCAATAAAGCTTAGCTTTAACGAAAACCTCTCGTACATTTTTGTCGAAGGTAGCTTGGCAATATACATATTAAAATTAGCTTGTGCCCATGACTCCATTCGTGCTTTGTCGGGAAATTCTAACTGCATTACATAATTAACTAGAACCTTAGAATTCTCAATGTTAATTTTAATGTCAATAAAAAAGTCACGATAGCCGAGTGGTTGAGTGCTCGGAATTTCGAGTAAAAACACACGAGTTCGATGGCAGGTGGCAGGCTCGTACCAATAGGGTTTTCAAAAACTTATGTACGAATTATATCGTTGGCTCGGACATAATGACAGCGACGAGCTCACCACCTGTCACGTTTTCCCAAAAATATCTTCGGTGGAAGGTGAGTCAAAGGGACTTGATTGTCTAGACTAGACCTCTGTCTACCCCTGAATCGGGAATTGCGTGAAGATATATATTTATTATTAATTTCAATGTCAATTCAAAAACTTTTTATCATCATCTAAGATATTTCAAAGAAACAGTTTCTCACTGCGAATGTTAATTTAGTGAGTTATTCCCACAGCCCAGTACTTTTGTTTTTTACGTACAATAAGAAAAAAAAGGCCTCGGGATAAGTACTTTTCTCTGTAGCGTAATTGATTTACATATGTATTAGCCTGTCGATTATCATTAAAGTAGGACGTTGAGTCTGTTACTTAACATTATAGTTCCATCATTTTCTTCAGATACTATAGTTCCATCGATTTCAGTACCAGATACCTTTAGTAAAGTAAAAGTCACGATAGCCGTGTGGTTGTGTGATCGGAATTTGAGTCAAGAGAACTTAGTTCGATCCCCAGGTCGTACTCTCGCTCGTACCAATGCTTTTTTTTAAAATCAAAAACCAATGTATGATTACCGTTGCCTTGAACATAAAGATGGCGATGGGCTTTCCACCTGTGACAGATGAGAAGCCCGTCGCTGTATTTATTGTCCCTAAAATATCTTCGGCGAAACTTGGGTCGAAGGGACTTAATTGTCTACACCTCTGTCTACCCCTGTATTGGGAACGAAGTGAAGTGTGCCCTTGTGCCTCAGACGCTGCTGCCCATCACCGATTTGCTTAATTTTGGACGTTAATTTTGGACAATCATCCATTTTCTAGTGTTTTAGCTCATTTCCTTCATCCTTGGTATCCTCTAGCAACACCAATATGAATAAAATGGGTGGTAAATTGTCATGCAAAATACCAAACTTTGAAATAAATAAGCTTTCGTTACTGTTATAGAATTTGCTTTGCTTGCGGTTTAAAACTTAACGCGGAACCATCATTATTTATCAAAAATAAACATAGGTACTGCTTTTAACATCAATTACCTGCCAATGAAGGTCCCTATATTTTTAAATAAAACCCTAATTTATTTTATTAAATAATTTATTTTAACCCTATATTTATTTTTAAATAAACTAAATTTATTAAAATCGCTCCTGTTATTTCAGAGATTGCCGGAATAAACATAGAGACAGACGGAGAAAATTGTTTTATTTTTAAGTAAATACGGTTTATACTTTCGTATGCATTTAGTGAAAAGCTAGTATTTGGAAATACAAACAAGCACTTCATTTTTGTTATATGTATAGATAATGATTCGACCATCGGCGAATTATTTACAATATCTTTTCTTATTGTTATACCTGCCCGCATCACAGATAAGGATCTGTGCTGCGGGAAGATATATCATAACCCTTACATATCTCCTTCGCTTCTTTTAAATTCACCATTTTCTTCACGTGCGTGTTTGAGTACCCGAGTGCTCTTGACCCTCGCTTTTAGAGCACTTTGCTTTCATGGACTTGTGGACATGAGAGTGTCTACTTCTTTTCTTGTTAACTTTCGCGTTGCGTATTTCAACGTGCACATACCATCCAAATCTATTCTGGACTGGCAGCTTTTTTAAGATAATCCTCCTCTACAATATTGACTCTAATGCCTTATTTTTAAGCCTTATAAATAGTCTTTTACAGGACCAGAACTATTCAAGAAGTAGAACTGACCGTATCTACTAAGTTAGAGAGATTGTCAATCAAAATAAAAGACGTACAGAACCTTCCACCTTATACTATGGAGTATTCTAAAAAAAAAAAAAAAAATATCTTCACGCAATTCCCAATACAGGGGTAGACAGAGGTCATGTCTAGACAATTAAGTCCCTTTGACCCACCTTCCACCGAAGATATTTTCGGGACAACGTGACAGGTGGTGAGCCCGTCGCCGCCTTTATGTCCAAGCCAACGATGAAATTCGTACATAAGTTTTTGAAAAAACTCATTGGTACTGCCACCTGGGGATCGAACTCGGGTCTCTCGACTCGAAATTCCGACCACCCAACAACTCGGCTATCGTGACTTCACGATAGCCGATGGAGTATTCTGAAGCAGTAATTTATCACATATCCTACATTGAGATGTTTTGCTACTATATATAGGAAAAAAAATCATTAATCATACTTATACACATATTTGATAAGTAACACGCCCGATTTTTTTTTTAAATGTCACGATAGTCGAGTGGTTGGATGGTCGGAATTTCGAATCAAGAGACCCGACGGCGATCCCCAGGTGGCAGACACGTACCAAAGGATTTTTCTAAAACTTATGTACGAATTATATCGTTCCACATAAAGAGGGTGACGGGGTCACCACATGTCACTTTGTCCCGAAAATATCTTCGGTGGAAGGTGGGTCGAAGGGACTTAATAATCTATACTAGACCTCTGTCTACCCCTGAATTGGGAATTGCGTGAAGATATACATATTATACGTATTTTTTTGTTAATTTTGACGCCTACTCTTTAATTTAGAGCAAAAAAAGTGTTAAAAAATGCTCTTCATAAAGTTTAAGGTAAATTTATCCACTGAAAGTTTTGATCTTCAGTTATAATTATAATTTCATCTTACTAAGTTCACTACTTAATAAAGACCCATCTTTCCACCGGCATAGTTTAAATTCCAACACTACTACTCAATTTATTTTCTTAAACTTTATTTCCACATGGAAAATGTACAAAATGGCGGCCTTAATGCCTATAGGTATGAGGAATCTCTACTAGACCTCAGGCGTGTTATGTAATACCTCCATTCTATATAGAGTAAGCGTACGATACTGATACATTTTCATCATTTCAATAAACGCACATACTCGTAAATGTAGATATTTATGGTGCCAACAAAATGTAAAGTTTGAAATTGGATTATCATTCGGGAATTCGCATAAAGACATATTCGCAATGCTGGGGTAAACAGAGGTCTAGACAACAAAGTCCTTTCGACTCACCATTCACGGAAGGCTATTTGTGTTAAAGTGACAGTTGGTCGCCGTCTTAATTTCCAAGCCAGCGGTACAGTATACTTACAAATGTATAGTATATTTATTTATTTTTTTTTATAAAAAAGGGAGGCTAACGAGCAGGTGGCTCACGTGATAGTAAGTGATTACCGCCGCCCATGAACACCCACAATACCAGAGGCATAGCAGATGCGTTACCGGCCTTAGAGTGCCCCCCCCTCCCAGAAATGGGAGAGGGGGGTGTATGGGCCTCCGGTTACCTGCACTCACCAGACGAAACGCAGAAGTTTGTTAGACTTCTACTTCACGCCGGTATTCTGTGAGGCCGTGGTACTTCCCCGGTCGAGCCGGCCCATTCATGCAACAACGAAAGCTGATGCGGGGCTCTACCACTGTTAAATTGAGAGAAATTGTTAACTATTTATTTATACATAAAAATATATATAGATAGATGCACACCTATGATTCCAGTATAAACATCCATAATCATCACATCAGCGGGACTCGAACCCTCGACCCTTGGCTTCGAAGGCACGATCGATGCCAACTAGACTATCGGCTTGTAGATTTTTCAAATAACTACTGAAAAAAAGTTGTATAATATTTTTATTTCTCACATTAAACAGTACGTAAAGTTAAGAGAGTCACGACGTCGTAACAAAACCGATCCGTGGTCTAGGTTCTACGTACAGACTTGGCATCCTTCCACTTGGCACATACCACTGTTCTCGAATGCATCGAGCACAGTACACCTTTGTACCCGACGACAGCCAATTAACGTACAAAAGCGCGGGAAGACGTTTTTAGGTTATCTGTCTTTAAGTTAAAGTAGCATTCTAATAACGATATACTGAAATGCTAAAGAGTATGTTTTCATGCTTCTAAGGTGTTGTACGAAGCTAAAGTATGTCGAAGGAAAGAAAAAATCTATGCTCGTTACAATATATTTTAAATTAAAAAGTTTTTAACAAAAATAATGCAAAGAATTATGCATAACTGATTTTAGGTGCATTCATTTATCGATCTTGAGCAGATAATGCCTAGATAACTTAGAATAAAATAACCTTTAATGTTTATCTTTCATACACTAATTTAAAATAAATAAATATCTTCATGCAAATTCCCAATATTTGAGTACCCAAAAATCCAAACAATTAAGTCCTTTATAATAATAATAAATGAATAAATATCTTCACGCAATTCCCAATACAGGGGTAGACAGAGGTCTAGTCTAGACAATCAAGTCCTTTCGACCCACCTTCCACCGAAGATATTTTTGGGACAACCTGACAGGTGGTGAGCACTTCGCCGTCTTTATGTCCAAGCCAACGATATAAATCGGACATAGGTATTTGAAAAATCCCGTTGTAGAATCGTACATTCTACCACGTGAGGATCAAAATTGGTTCTCTTGACTCGAATTTCGATCACCCAATCTAAAACGAAAGTTTACAACCAGTGCGTGTTACCAGTGATGAGAAATGGGTCTCATACGTGGTCCTTCACTAGTCGTAGGCTCAAAGTTGCTCACCGTGCTATGGAAATGCCTATGCTCGGTGTTATAGAATCCGAAATAAAAAAATTCGCAGCAGAACTGAGGTAACTGACATAGCCATAAGGATCAGCGCCTGTGCACCGCCACATAGCTCGACGAACTGATAACCGTTGGGGAAAAAAGTTTCTGGAGTGGTAACCTTGTATAGGC
The DNA here is from genome assembly GCA_029286605.1 of Sericinus montela. Taxonomy (NCBI): domain Eukaryota; kingdom Metazoa; phylum Arthropoda; class Insecta; order Lepidoptera; family Papilionidae; genus Sericinus; species Sericinus montela. Next base: position 6,580,558 of record JAGSMR010000016.1, read on the forward strand.
AGCAGTGTAGGACGACCTCCCACGAGATGGAGTGACGACTTGCCGAATATTGTGGGAATTTGATGGATACAGGTAGCTGGGGGCCGTTCTTTGTGGAAAGCTTTGGTGGAGGGAAAATATGCGAGTGGTTTGGTGGAGCGAGGGAATGGTGCGAAGTAATTATTTAATAACAACTTTACAATGAATTTCCGCAAAGTAACGCCTGAGTCAATTAACTCTCCTTCTCTTCGGACCAGGTAACATATTCTATTTTATATTTGCATGCGGAATGATTCGAAGTAATTATTCAATAACAACTCATCGGGAACTAATTCAGCAGTGGACTCTTAATAAGCTGTAAAGAAAAATAAGAAAAAGAAGAACCTAAAAAATCGGCTATCGTTACTTTTGCTCTGTCTACCCCCATTTATAAAAATAACATTTGTATGTTCTGAGTTATCCCCGTGTTATTGCGACAGTCATTATGACAAAAATTTATGGGCTCTACGATTTTCTTTACAGCCTTTTAGAAGGTCTTTTGAAGATAGGGCTCCTCCAAAGCTAGTCACCAACAAGTCTGTCCTGTGCCATCTGTGGCCTCAGAAATATTGTGCAATTCGTCACTCCATCGTGAAATGTTGGAGGTCGACCTACACTGAGCGGGCGTGTATAAGATTGCCGCTCAGGAACCTCCAACATTTGTAAGTTTTACGAGCCATGTGACGGACCTCTCGCCACTTTCACGTACTATTCCTTAAGCATATGTTGCATTACTATATTATATACTTATTTTTGACCCAGGACAAATAAATGGCGAAAATATTTATGTTCTACCAATTATACGTTTATTAACGATAGCCGAGTGGTTGGATGATCGGAATTCGAGTTAAGAATAACCGAGTTGGATCCCCAAGTGGTAGGATCGTACCAATGGGATTTTTCAAAACTTATGCACGATTTATATCATTGGCTTGGATATGAAGATGATGACAGCTCACCTTCTATCTATTTGTTGCCCCAACAAATATCTCCCGTAAAAGTTTTTTAATTGTCAGAACCTCTGTATATCCCAGTATAGGAACTAACGTGATTTTTATTTATTTTATTCTAGTTTTGCTAGAACAAAATGTGATTTGCTTATTTGATATTATTATAAATATAATTATTAGAAACATCTTTATAACGTTTTTGAAAATCGTCCATAATTTGAGCAGACCTTGCCAGCAAAACTATAATAATTTACGAATCAGTTTTGGCGCGTACAACATTAAGTTGAGTTAATATAATTAAAATTCGAAAATTATTTCTGAAATCCTTTTATAATTGCGAAAGAAGAAATAACTCTGCGTTTGTGACTGTGTTTTCAAGTTCAAATCGATAATGGTAGTGACCGAACATTCAAAGCTAAGGGTTGCATTCAAAATCCCCCTAGGAGCAACTTGAATATGAATGTTTGCATTCGAATCATGGTTGTTTATACGTATATATAAATATTTATCTACATCAATATATTGTACCGTTTGCTCGAACAGTAAGACGGTGATAGGCTCACCACATGTCACGGTATCCCATATAAGCTTAGGTAAAGGATGTTTTGAAAGGATTTTATTGTCTAAAACTGTGTCAATCCCAGTGGGAAAACGCGTGATGATAAAAAGTTACCTACTTATAAACAGTAGCCAAACCATTTACGACTGCGAGCAAAAAGTTTTTAACAGACTGTCTGTCTCACTTGATGACCGATGTAACCATTTTATAGGGGTCCGGGACCGAACTTTCGTATTCTGGCTAAGCCAGTAAATGCGATGTAAAAGGACGATAAAAACAACGTTAAAAATGTTAGTGACAAAATTTGAAGGTCAAAGGTATAAATATTTACTTTCATTGATACTTCTAAAATGCGTTTCGTGCTTTGATGATTTGGGCACGTCGAGCGAATGAGTGAAGACCGAATGGTGAAGAAAATATATAGCGCGAAAGTTAATATTAATAGTTGTCGAGGTAGACCGAGACTAACTTTCGAAGACCATGTGAGCAAATTGCTCCCACTTACCCAGTCAGAGATTGTGCGTGAAGATAATTAAAATATTTTTAAGGCTGTATACATCATCATAACGACCTATAAAAGTCCTCTGCGGTATCTAGGCTCTCCAGCTAGGTGTGTTATAATTGCTACGCTTGGCGTGTGGATTTCCGATCACACGACCAGATACCTTGAAACACAGATGAAGCTGTCTGTCAACGATCTGCTGACTTTTAATTTAGTATTTATCGAGACCCCATCACCTGGCGGTAGCCAATGGGATTTGGAAAGTTTTATTTATTTATTGCAAATATACACTATCCCATAGTTTTATATAGTTTTCCTTTTGTCGCCTCTTACGACACTCACGAGAAGAGAGTGTCTATATTATTCTTCTAAACTTATTCGAACCCTAAATAACAATGCCGTAAAGCTTTACGAGGCTTTTTCTAGTTGTGCTACAGCGTGCTTGCAGCCAGGTGTTAAAAATGTTTGTGAAGTTTTTTTGTGGACAACATTATAAATATTTACTTTCATCGATGCGATATTATATATTTCTAAGTCTATGTTAATCTTATTAAATTAAAGAGAAAAAATGTTTTTTAAAGTTTCAACTCACTCAGGCGGGATTTGATCCCGGGACCCCTGCCGAACCGTGGCATCACTCTTACCCCTGAGCCACTGTGTTTTACACTGTGTTTTTTCTTTAGCCTGTTTTTGACATCAGTCATCTACTGTCACTTTTGTAAATGACAGCCTGACGTTCCTGACTTTTCGGTTAGGAAATATCAATAAAATAACGCCAACTAATTTATTATGCAATTTTGATTGATTTAAAAGCTTAAATATTAGCTTATAAGTTATACTGAACTGTATGTCATTAAATTAAAGAGAAAATGCTAAACTTAATAACATAAACTTCAGCGTAACTTATATGCTTAAAATTCAATAAATAATTATGTTAATCTTTTTAAAATATTTCGAACTCGAAAATTTTTATACCGTAAAGCTTAGCGTAGGTCTTTTCAATTGTTCCACAGCTTTACGGAAAGATACACCGTATGTCCACAGTCTCCACAATCTCATTGACAATGTAGCAGTTCAATTTAATCATAAAATGCTTCATTTATTCAAAATAACTACTCTATGATGATCAAGTTTTACTTACTTTAAATTAAGACATTAGGGTCTGCACTAACTAGACAAACATACTTTACTATTTCCGACCGCAGTGATCTTCCATAACTGACATGGGCGGGATTCGAACCCGCCACCTCTGCCGATCCGTGGCGTTTCTCTTTAATTTAATCACATAAAAGTTCAGCATAAATATGCTTTAAAAATCAATAAAATTGGGTAATAAAAAATTAAGTCTTTCCGACCCACCTTCCACCGAAGACATTTTTTTGGGATTACGTGACATGTGATTCTTGATAATACATTTGTTGTAAAAAAAAATTATTTTTCTAATATTTACGCAATTACCCATAGAGAGGTAGGCAATGTTGTCCATTTTTCACCGAAGAATAATCTCTAAGGGGATTTGAACTCGTAACTCCTAGCTTCGAAGACAGTACCAAATCGAATATCGGGTTGTCACAAATTTTATACACTTAATACTTACCTATGTTACTGATAGTGATTATAAATGTATGAAGTGTTCTCTTCAGTTCCTTTCTTACTAATTTAACGTTCTATAAAAATCCACTGCAAGTCATGGGCCATACTATTATTGAGGTTTTGTTAGCTTTTGCACTAATAAAAAGTCACGATAGCACAGTGGTTGGGTATTCGAAATTCGAGTCATGAGACCCGAGTTCGATCACCATGGCTTGTACCAATGGGTTTTTTCAAAAAATTATGTGCGTATATTATTGTTGGCTTGGACATAAAGTCTGCGACGGGCTCACCACCTGTCACGTTGTCCCGAAAATATCTTCGGTGGAAAGTGGGTCGAAAAGACTTAATTTTTATCACGTAATTTTATTGATTTTTAAAACGTATTTATGATGAACTTTTATGTGATTAAATTAAAGAGAAACGCCACGGATCGGCAGAGGTTGCGGGTTCGAATCCCGCCTGTGTCAGTTGAAGTTTTAAAAACATTTCTTCTCTTTAATTTAATCACACAAAAGACTTAATTTGGAAAAGATTCAATGTGGAATGTGTTCTTCTGTCTGTCCTCTGGGTCTGGGTATTTTTGTGGTAATTTAGTAGTTTCTGATTCCATAACACATGTGCTTAATGCTTTATTTGGGATTAGAGCAATGTTTGTGATGTCTTCCTTAATATTTAAGGATTTTCTCGGATCTTGGTGTTTGTAGTACCACGTTTCTTTGGGGCTGGCCAATGTCATTCCCATTCAGAGGATTTATCAATACAGTATTAATTATTAACACACATGTACCCGACACGTTACTTCTGAAACGCTGCTGGTCTGCTTAATTTCTAGATGATAATCCCGCAATCTCTTTTATTAAGAGGATGAGCCGTCACGATAGCAGAGTTTGAGTGATCGGAATTCGAGACTTGAGTCCTGAGTTAGATCCCCAGGCAGTAGGCTCGTACAAATGGTTTTTTAAAAACTTATGTATTATAATTTATATGTAAGCTTGAACATAATGTTGCGACAGGCTCACCACATGTCACGTAATCCCAAAAAAATGTCTTCGGTGGAAGGTGGGTCGAAAGGATTAAATTCTCTGGATTTCTGCCCCAGTATGGGAATAGCATGTAAATATTTTTTTTTTAAATCAATTACCGAAAATGTCTATAGAATTATTAGCCAAAACTACTAATTCATAAAAAAAAAACTCAAGCTGTTCCGTTAGTAAATTGTTCTTGTTCATATTTTTGGCACGAAATATGCCCTTGACACTTAAATGGTAATCTGTCGTGGAATGTCAACATCGCCATTATTTTTTATTCAGTTTGTTAACACTGCCGCGGTCTCGGACGGCTCCACTTTATGCGAACCCCTCGACAATCATCATTTTCGTAATGGCAGCACAGAGATTCTCTAATAAATTAAGAAGGCAAATATATTTTCCTTTTTTTATTTTGTTTTGTAACAAAAAAATATAAATAAATATATATAAATTAATGCGTACAAAGGGACAACACTACATACATTGATATGATCCCAAGGTATGTAGCTAAAGTACTTGTGTCATTATGTCGGAAACATGGTACTACAAACACCAAGATCCGAGAAAATCCTTAAATATTAAGGAAGACATCACAAACATTGCTCTAATCCCAAATAAAGCATTAAGCACATGTGTTATGGAATCAGAAACTACTAAATTACCACAAAAATACCCAGACCCAGAGGACAGACAGAAGAACACATTCCACATTGAATCTTTTCCAAATTAAGTCTTTTGTGTGATTAAATTAAAGAGAAGAAATGTTTTTAAAACTTCAACTGACACAGGCGGGATTCGAACCCGCAACCTCTGCCGATCCGTGGCGTTTCTCTTTAATTTAATCACATAAAAGTTCATCATAAATACGTTTTAAAAATCAATAAAATTACGTGATAAAAATTAAGTCTTTTCGACCCACTTTCCACCGAAGATATTTTCGGGACAACGTGACAGGTGGTGAGCCTGTCGCAGACTTTATGTCCAAGCCAACAATAATATACGTACATAATTTTTTGAAAAAACCCATTGGTACAAGCCATGGTGATCGAACTCGGGTCTCATGACTCGAATTTCGAATACCCAACCACTGTGCTATCGTGACTTTTTATTAGTGCAAAAGCTAACAAAACCTCAATAATAGTATGGCCCATGACTTGCAGTGGATTTTTATAGAACGTTAAATTAGTAAGAAAGGAACTGAAGAGAACACTTCATACATTTATAATCACTATCAGTAACACAGGTAAGTATTAAGTGTATAAAATTTGTGACAACCCGCTATTCGATTTGGTACTGTCTTCGAAGCTAGGAGTTACGGGTTCAAATCCCCTTAGAGATTATTCTTCGGTGAAAAATGGACAACATTGCCTACCTCTCTATGGGTAATTGCGTAAATATTAGAAAAATAATTTTTTACAACAAATGTTTTATCAAGAATCAGTTAACAAAAGCGGTCAACATAAGCCTATCTCTAAACAAAAAAAATGGAACCCGTCCTTATACTTGTTAGCCAATAACATTTCGTATTTGAATTTCGTAGACAACAGCAGATTTAAATTTATTCCAAGTGTCGAGGGAGAGCGATAAGAACCACTTTCACTGATTTTATTATTTGGAATATTTTGTTATCAACAGCGTGAGATTTCTGTAATAAAATTTGGCATGTCGTAAGTGAAATAATGCAATTTGATCATACTTTCTTTTTAACTTCACGCATTTCCTAATATAGGGGTGGCCGGATGTCAAGAACATTTACTCCTTTCGACCCACATTACACTGGATCTTATTTTGGGACGTGGTGCCGACATAAAGATATAAATAGCATATAAGTTTTTGAAAAAAACATTGGTATGAGTCTTCAAACTGGGGATCGAAGACGGGTCTCTTGACTCGAATTCCGATCACTAGTGGTTTATGACCTAATTAACCAGTTAATATCGTGACTAAGTATGTAAACCCAACCAGACGTGAATTTAAGACCAAAGAAATATCTTCACACCATTCCCAATATAGGGGTACACAGAGGCCTAGACAATTAAATCCTTTCGACCTATCTTCTACCGAAGACATATTTGAATAGAACAAATATTTCATAATAATATTTTCAGTTTTCGTTCTCTATATCATATTGAATAACAAACATCAAAACCTTAAACTGCCTCCTCTATCCCTTATCATTATTAGCGTCGTGCCTGGTCCCAGCTAAAGTGGTTAGGGGAGTTGAGCGATACCCGGCATTCCCGACTAAAATTGGACCGCATTGCTTTTTAGCCTTGAGACGAAATTTACGACGGCGTAAAAGACGCGTTCACGGAACCGTATATGATGTTTTTACAATGGTATATGTATACAAACATAGATATGGAAAACATCAGGATTTAGACTTGTATTATGAATCAGAAACAACTAAGGTACAACAAAAATCCAGACCCGAGAAAATGCATTTTGAACAGTGGTAGAGCCACGCATCAGCTTTTGTTGCTGCATGAATGGACAGGCTCGACCGGAGAAGTACCACGACCTCACAGAATACCGGCGTGAAGTCTAACAAACTTTTGCGTTTCGTCGGGTGAGTGCAGGTAACCGGAGGCCCACACACCCCCTCCCCTAATTCTTGGCACTCTAAGGCCGGCAACGCATCTGCTATGCCTCTGGTATTGCGGGTGTTCATGGGCGGCGGTAATCACTTACCATTAAGTGAGCCACCTGCTAGTTTACCACCCTTTTCTATAAAAAAAAAGTAATTTCTATTCTGACCCGACCGGGAATCGAACCTGGGACCTCAGCGCTGACGACACCGTGAAAATCTGTGTGTACGCCACTCGTCCAGAGACGTCGTCATATATGTTGTATGTATGTTTTCCAGAAAAAGTCTGTTGTGGCGACATCTTTATCTCCACATTGGAAGCTCGCTTACATCTATGTACCTTAATCGCGCTATTGAATCATGGAGTTGCTAGCTTTGAGGTCCCGGATTTGATTCCCGGACGGATTAATAAAAAAAAAAAAACTTTTTCTACATTTTTTCGGATCTGTGTGTTTCGGTACCTTCGTTGTTTCTGATTCCATAATATAAGTACTTAAGCTGCTTATCCCAATCTACTTAAATGTAGTTATAACCTACATCGCGCTATCGAAGTTCGTATAATTACACGCGAATATACGAGTACCCATAGTACACTATTGGAGGATACGTCCTGCCCAGGTCTCGAACACCCGATTTGAGGGGTAGCTACCCTTTTCCTGTAGTATCCAATCCACCAACTGGTGATCACAACATGCTCTCTCTGCCAACCCTCGGTACCAACTGAAGAACAACACAGACAGTTTCTCCAAAAACATCTCAGTCTCAGTAACATTTTGCAGGGCATTTCCCTGCCACATAACTCTCTTTAGCCACAATAGCCCTGTAATTTGGTGACCGTGATTCGATTCAAGTCACCGGTTTGATCTCCAGGTGGTAGGCTCATACCAATCCCATCGTTGGCTTGGACATACGGCGACAGACTTACCTCCAAAAAATGTCTTCTGTAAAAGGTGGGTCAAAACTACATAATTGTATCTACCCTGGGAAAGGGTGAAGATATTTTTATTTCTTCATCATTTCATCGAGTTTTAATTACAACTGTGTTTTTAATTAAATAATCAAAATGTTAACTTATTTTCCCTATTGACAGGCAGAGAATGATTTTTGCATTATGGCGACATATACAGTCAGGTATTGTCACACAGTAAAAACTTTGCTTTTAGAATGCTGGCCACAAAAAAGTTTATTGAAATCGAATTTCGAATTGTTCATGAAAATAAAACTACGTACTTTTTAGAATTTTACTCATTTTTAAGTATGGAGTGGACGCTTAAAGAAGACCGTGTTGCAGTTATTGCTTTGCATCGTTGCGGTTACGCGCCAATTCAAGTTTTTGACATACTGAAAAATTTGAATATAACCAAAAGATTCGTTTATCGTACCATCAAACGATACAATGAAGACTCTAGTGTAGATGACAGGTCAAGAAGTGATCGCCATCGGTCTGCAACAAACAAAATGATAAGGTTTACGCACACAGTAGGGAAGAAGCGAGCAACCGTATTCCGCGTGTCCAACGAGGTCATTTTCCATCCTCGCTCATGGTATGGTTGTGAGTTTCGTATTGGGACTTAACAGAGGTACATTTTTGCGAGAAAGGTGTAAAAACGAATGCAGTTGTGTATCAAAATACAGTCCTGACGAACCTTGTGGAACCTGTTTTTCATACCATGTTCAATAAAAGGCACTGGGTATTCCAACAAGATTTGGCGCCAGCTCATAGAGCGAAGAGCACACAATACTGGCTGGCGGCGCGTGAAATCGTCTTCGTCGGGCACGAAGTCTGGCCCTCCTCCAGTCCAGATTTGAATCCGTTAGATTACAAGATATGGAAACACTTGGAGGAAAAGGCGTGCTCAAAGCCTCATCCCAATTTGGAGTCACTCAAGACATCCTTGATTAAGGCAGCCACCGATATTGACATGGACCTCGTTCCTGCTGCGATAGACGACTGGCCGCACCGATTGAAAGCCTGTATTCAAAATCACGGAGGTCATTTTGAATAAACTTTAGTGTCATAAGAATCTATGTTTTGTGAAGTTCATTTTGGTATATAAATAGTTACATAATGAATAAACTTGTTTCAATTATTTTAGGTTAAACATCTGATAGAATTTATGACCTGACTAGGTATGTCTCCACATAAGAAGCTCGCTAAGTAGCGGATTCTGGACACACATCGACGTTTTACATCGCGCTATCGAAGTTCGTAAGATTACAAATATATATACGATTATCAATAACGCGTACACCAGTGGAAAGGGTAGCTACCCGCCAAGTCTGGGGAGGACGTCTCCTCGTCCCCAGACTTGGCGGGTAGCTACCCTTTTCTTGCAGCACAAATTTACATTTTGTAAGAAGGAATAAAGAATTAAATAAATAAATAAATTTGATAGTAACAGCAATTGAAAGTTAAAACTAAGCCTTCCACTGAGTATACTTACAGTATACTCAGTGGAAGGCTTAGATTTAACTTTCATTTGTGTTCCGAATTCTTCAAATCTATCAAGAATTAAAGCAAGTTGATTTAGTTACATAACATACATACAGAACCGCCGGTACCCACAAACCTCCCTACAGTAACTTTCATCCCCATTTTCATGCGCCTAATGATTGTAATTAGAAAAGATATAAGACAGATATTTTTAATTTTTGTCAACATATTGTTAATGTATAGGATATATAATTTTCATACTTCTAAGCCCAGAAATGACCTAATTCTATCTCTATGCCAATTTCATCTGCATAGGTTAAGTAGTTTCAGAAATTTATTATTACTATGTTCGAGGTGTATTATGTGCAATAAATTATTCTTTCTTTTTTTTTCTAGATTTCGGTTATTAACTTGTGTATGAATTACTGTCTTTTCTCATATATATTAAAATATCGCCAATCCTTGCCGAGTGTGGCTACTATGGCAAACCCTCCTATGGGAGAGGCCTATGTCAGCTGTGGAATACAGGCCGCTATGTATGTATATTTTAACATATTTATCAATATCACATTCATTAGTCAACGTGGATAAAACCGGCGTAAGTTATTTATAATATATTTCTATTAGAAGAAATAAATATTAAAAAACTAAAAAAAAACAAGTCTTGAATGCCTTTTGTAATCAAAACACAAGGGAAGACGAGCGTGCCGGTGGAGTGGCGCCAATCTAAGTGAAGTTTCATTTTCGGTATACACCTTTTATTTCTTATCCGTCTGCGGTTTCGGAGAATCGATGATTACTTTCACAATATTTACTTTCTCTTTCCAAATGAGTCAATGACAACACAGCTCGGGTCAAATGAAGTGGAAGTTTTAATTTTAGTTAAATATATAACTCGGTGATTCAATATCTTCACGAGATTCCCAATACTGGGGCAGACAGAGGACTAGACGAATAAGAAATTTTTTGGGACAACGTGACAGATTATAAAGTTATTATCAAATTTTTACAATGCACCATTCCAAATGAAGAAAATAAAAGGTAAATGTTATCTTGCTGCTTATATGAAGAGAAGAAGTGCTTCTTCTCTTTGGACCAGGTAAAATTAATGATGCAATGTTATTATTTAATAATAACTTTATAACAATGAATTGCCGCAAAGTAACGCCTGAGTCTATTACCTACGAGTATCTTAAACGTGACAGATGGTAATTCTCTCGTCGTCTTTATGTCTAAGCTTACGATAAAATTTTTTTTGAATGAACCACCATTACATTTAATCCCGATCATTATCGGGTATGAAAAATATGTTACGACCGATTCTCAGACCTATCGAATATGCATATAAAATAATTAAGTAGATAAAGACATAGACATTTATTCCGCCAAATACACATGAAATTAATTTTTGATAATACTATTATAAATAGAACACTAATAAAAGAAAAACAAAATTTAACTAATAATACAATACTGCAAAGCTAAAGGTTAAACAAAAGAATAAAACCGATTGACTAGAAATTTAGCATAGTTACTCATTTCGCGATTTATACGCTCACTAAGAAAGGATGTTAGGCAGATCCTCTTCAGAAATATGTTATCCGGTTTTTTATTATGATCTTAATGGATTGGCGTACACATCGGTTATCATGATGTCGCCAGCTCCGAGGTCCAGGGTTTGATTTCCAGTCGGGTCAATGTAGAAAACAGTTTCTACATTTTCCCGGGTCTGGATGTTTGTGTACTTTCGTTGTTTCTGATTCCATAATAGAAGTGCTTAAGCTGCTTACTTTGGGATCAAAGCAATGTATGTGATGTTGTCCCGCCTATGTAAATATTTATTTATATTTTATTATTATTTATTTTTCAAGATGGACATATGAGTGTTGATGTTGGGCTTCTGTCATTAAGTCTTTATAGTGATCCCCACGGGTTAAAAGTCTATTATATATGAAGTCTATTAATCGTATTACTATTATATATTGTAATATATCTAAGGCGTGATTCGAGCCAACTACCGAACCCGACAGCCTAGTTGGTAGTGACCAAGCCTTCGAAACTGTGGGTAGTGGGTTCGAATCCCGCTATGAACCAATAAGATTGTTATGAATATAAATGTTTGTACTCGAGTCGTGGAGGTTAACATTTATATCTTAATATTTTTCTTAGCCACTAAGGCAGCGATATGCTCACCAACTGTCTTAATGTCCTAAATAAATTGAAAAATGGGTCGAAAAACTTTATTGTTTTTACCTCTGCCCAACACAGTATTGAGAAATTACGTGAAGATAATAATAATAATAAAAAGACAACTACACGATGCCTTACTTTCAGATATTTAATACTCTGCTGAATATCAAAAAACACTTTCAGGCTTTCACAATTGTTAGAACAAATTAGGTCTTAGATATTTTCTAAAAGTTTCTAACTATTTTCTTTAAAGCTAACACTGGTCGCGATCTCTCTAGAAAGTAACTGTCCATGGCTCAGACAGATATGAACATTCGCATCTATAATAGTCATACTTGACTAACTACAACGAAGTGATTTTGTGTCTCTTTCTTATTTCAACAGTGTCTGTCCTTACTTAACGCCATTCCCAATACAGGGTGATTTGATCACCCAACCACTCGGCCTTACTCTTCTTTATTATTTCTCTCTAGTTTTACTGGGGTAGACAGAGGTCTAGACAATTAAGTCCTTTCGTCTCAGCTTTCAACGAAGACATTTCCATGATAGCATCCACAGATTGCAGGCTCGTGTATCATTAGGTTTTTTCAAAACTTATGTACGACTTTTATCATTAGCTTGGACATAAAGACAATGACACCTTACACAGGGGTAGACAGAGGTCTAGTCTAGACAATTAAGTTCCTTGGACCCACCTTCCACCGAAGATATTTTCGGGAAAACGTGACAGGTGGTGAGCCCGTCGCCGTCTTTATGTTGGACATAAAGACGGCGACGGGCTCACCACCTGCCAAGGATTTAATTCGTACATAAGTTTTTGAAAGACCCATTGATACGAGCCTGCTAACTGGGGATCGAACTCGGATCTATCGACTCGAAGTTCCGACCACCCAAACACTATCGTGACTTTAACGGTGACACCTTGATGTAAAATTTCTAATTTTAACATTTTCTTTCCTTAATTTTGCTTTCTTGCTACTATAGTTTTGCATATCAAGCGTGGAAGATTCACCATGCCAGAAAATTATCTCAACTTGGTTTTTCAAAGTGGAATTAACTTAGAACAGTCAAATCCAGTATTTCGTTGGAGGCAATGCAGGGAATGCTTGGAAAATTACGTTGAATACACGAGACCTAATAAGGATGACGTGCCGCTACGTGTAGGTGCAAGGAGTCTTAACGAGCACTCGCCTGCTCCGACGTTCTGGGTTGTTTGTTTGGGGTATTCTTATTGTTTCTGATTCCATAATAAAAGTGCTTTAGTTACTTACTTCGGTATGTATGTGATGATTTACCTTGACAGAGGTTTAGACAACGATGTAAATCGTACAGAAGTTTTGAAAAAAAAACATTAGTACGAGGTGATACGACCTGGGGATTGAACTCCGGTCTCTTGACTCGAATTCCGATCACCCAACTCGGCGATTGGGAATTTTTTCATTTTCAATGTTTCTTATTCCATAATACATATGCTACTTTCTTTGGTATCACTGCAATGGATGATGTTGTTATGTCCCGCCCGTTTATAAAGTCAAACAAACTAACATACAACCCACAACTGACTCTTATGACAGCTTTATTGTTTCCTGATGGTAATTGCGATACGTAATACGACAAGTGGTAAAACCGCTCGTGCACTTAGGTCGGACGGGAAAGTTGTATTCCATTACAAAATTAAAATCACAGTTACTACTTGGAACTATAGCTCTAAGGTGAAAAGATACGAATCTGTTGTTTTTCGACGTATTTTCCCAGTAAGAATTGAAATCACGATTGCCGAGTGATTGGGTGATCGAAATTCGAGACGAGAGACTCGAGTTTGATCCCCAGGTGGCAGGTCGTACCAATTTTTACAAAAGCCCATTTACGATTCACATCATCGGCTTGGATATAAAGACGGCGATGGGCTCACCACCTGTCACGTTGTCCAAAAATATCTTCGGTGGTCGGTGAGTCGAAGGGACTTAACTATCTAGACTAGACCTCTGTCTACCCCTGTATTGGGAATGACGTGAAGATATTTTGTTTTACTAACATAAAGTCTCATTAACATATGTTAGTTATTTTTTTATAATTATTTTAATACATAAAGTCTCTTGTGAGAAATTAAATGACCAAAACATTTATTTATCTATTTTACATAACATTATACTTCTGATAAAGTATGAGCACATACTCTAGAAATGGAGGCAATCATTTAATTCACTTCCATTTATTACCTACGAAAAGGAAATAGGGGACAGATAGGACGCACCATAAACATGTTTTATGTACTTTAAAATAAATCCATCCACCTAATAATCTAATATTTAATATTTGAAGAAGAAATACATACATAGGTTCGAAAACATATTAATCTGATTCCAAAGTAAATAGCTAAAGCACTTGTGTTATGAAATTAAAAACAACAAACATCCACAAGTGAAAAAATTTTGAAAAAGTAGTTTTCTTTATTGATATTTCAGGAATCGAACTCGGACCATATGTCTTGTTCACCATGAAATCCGGTATGTACCGGAACTACTCGTACACGCAGGTCGTCAAATCTAACCTATTTGCTTTTGTTTTAAATGAAAAGCATTAATGCTTTTGCTCAGATTTATCCTTAACTGTCTTACTCTCTCTCTCTCTCTCTCTCTCTCTATATATATATATATATATATATATATATATATATATATATATATATATATATATATATATATATATATATATATATATATATATATATATATATATATATATATATATATATATATATATATATATATATATATATATATATATATATATATATATATATATATATATATATATATATATATATATATATATATATATATATAAATATATATATATATATATATATATATATATATATATATATATATATATATATATATATATATATATATATATATATATATATATATATATATATATATATATATATATATATATATATATATATATATATATATATATATATATATATATATATATATATATATATATATATCTCCCATATCTCGGGTTGACTGGTAGATAATCTTCAGTTTTAAGGTAAATAACAAAGTATAAACATATAAATAAATAAACAAATTCCTCATGTTGTCATAGCTTTCTCTTTTATATTCTTTAAATCTC
Organism: Sericinus montela; assembly: GCA_029286605.1. Taxonomy (NCBI): domain Eukaryota; kingdom Metazoa; phylum Arthropoda; class Insecta; order Lepidoptera; family Papilionidae; genus Sericinus; species Sericinus montela. The sequence goes on from JAGSMR010000016.1 coordinate 6,595,566, forward strand.
CAGCTTTATTTTTTCTCTAGTTCTCTTGAGTTTCTTCCCAATTAAATTTATTAACTTAAAAAGCCTAAGCGAATATTCCTGCCCAGCTTGGGTATAAATTTCCGACTTAACTTTCAATGTTGCAAATCAGTACGGGTCCTATTGATTATTATTTATTAAATGATATAGTAAAAAAAAATTTAAATCATGTTGCAAAATAAATAAAATTTTCCATTATTTGCCGTATACTGTGAAAGAATTTGCCATTTTCTTTCTTCCTGTGAGTGCCATAAGAGGCGACTATGACAAGCTTATCACTAAATCGTCTACGCTCATGGCATATTATTGAGATGATCGTAGCATCTCTATAATCTGGTACACATTCACCTCGAAGTACTTATAGGGGCAAATTTGTATTTGGTTTTTGGTTTTTTTCATAGAATTGATATATTCATTATCATCATAACAGCCTATTACAGTCCATTGCAGAACATAGGCTTCTATAGGGGATTGTAAATCACAGTACCATACCTTTACCTTTGCACCTTAGACACTACCGCCCGTCACCGGTATGTTATTTATCTAGATGGTTATCCCGCCGTTTGAGGGTAGCCCATTGCACTTCTATAACAAATCAAATCAAATCATTTATTTAGCGACATAGAAATTTACATTCGTTAGTCGATAGTTATTTTTAATCTATCAACGTTTCGTAATGAGGTTCCTCTAACGGAGAAGAAACAGGCGAATGAAACTCCGTAGGTATCCTCTTTTTTTGGTCAATTTTTTTACAGTACAGTGCAGATAAGTTAAAACTATTTACGCGAATACTACACATTTTAAATAATACGATTTTTTGATTTTATCGCGTTTCTTTATTAGTTTTTATAAACTATTTTTATTTCCCGACGTTAGTCCCACCGTGACCACGGATGCTGTAAAGCATCCGAAACGTCGGGAAATAAAAATAGTTTGTAAAAAGTAATTAAAAAACGCGATAAAATCTGAAAATCGTTTTTATTTAAAACTATTTACTTATATATTACTAACATTTTTACCTTTACCTAAAACACTTACCAAGTTTAAAACGCTACATACAACGTAAATACGCAAGCTGGAACTACTTGTTGCGTTATATATGTTTACATTTTGTCTACCATACGAAACTTGAAGAATTCTCTCGAACTTTAAACCATATTCAATTATAAACCATATAACTCAGTTTGATAGAAGCGAAAATCGTTTATCTTCAAGTGAGTCTTGTTTAAGTTTTATTTCGAAACACTAATACTGGTCCTTCTAGAATGTAATTTGTTATATGTACGAAGAACGATTAAGCGAATTTCAACTGTACAATATTAAGAATACAGTCAAAATTTATGTAATACTTAATTATGTAGAATTCAAGTAACGTTAGCATGCTACACATGACTCAACAAGTAAATGTTATCATAATAATTCTTTGGCATTCATAGTTTGTAATTTTTTAGTATAAAAGGAAGTTAATGAGTAATGCTTTGCGAGTTGGAAATTGTAGTCATTTATTAATAAATATCTTCACGTTATTCCTAATACAGGGGTAGACAGAGGTCTAGTCTAGACAATTAAGTTTGTTCGACCCACCTTCCACCGATTATATTTTGAGATATTTGTTTTTATTAATTTCTAATAACATTAGTAAACTATATAGAATTGGCAATCTGTGGAAAAAGCTATGTTCAAGAGTGAACTTTAAATTTTGTGTGTTAATACGTGTAAACTGTGATATTTTTTTCATTTAATATTTAATCATAAAGTATTTTATAAGGTACAGTAATTTTTATCACAGATTTTATTAAATCATTGCCGTGTTTTTGTTCTTTGTCTGAGTACTAATGGGGGCAAAATTCAAAAATATTATTTACTCAAAGCTAAGACTGTTAATAGACTTAAAAAAAGTAACGATATGCAAGTGGTTGAGTGGTCGGAAATTCGAGTCAAGAGACCCGAGTTCGATTCCCAGGTGGCAGGCTCGTACCAATGGTTTTTTCAAAAACTTGTGTACGAAATATATATAATATTAATATATGGCTTGGATATTAAGACGGCGACGGGCTCACCACCTGTCATGTTGTCCCAAAAATATCTTAGGTGGAAAGTGGGTCGAAACGACTTAATTGTCTAGACTTCTGTCTACCCCTGTATTGGTAATGGCGTGATGATATACGTAATATAATAAATAAATACAAACATAAATAAAGCTATGACTTTATCTCCTTACTGGACGGCATGTAGTTAAAATACAACAGACTCTTTGTTTTAGTCATTACAATGTAACATATAAACACATTAAGAGAATTTTGTACTAATACCTTAATAAATCTCGTTTGCCAAGAGACCCGAGTACGAACCCCAGGATCTGGTAGGAGGCTGGTACCAATGAGTTTTCTTAAAACTCACATACAATTTATGTCGTTGAATTGTACACGAAAACTAAGGCAGACTCAACACCTTCAACCTTGTGCGAAAATATGCTCCCGTGAAATACGGAATGAAAAGACTATATTGTCTAGACCTCTCGGTACCCCTGTAGTAGGAAATGAGTAAAGGTAAAAGGAACTTAATAAAGATATAAGGAGGAATATTAAGAACCGATCCCTCTTCTTTCTTTATCTCTCTCCCTCTATCTCTGTCTCACACACTCATACACAAAAGGATATCAGGCTGTAAATGCTCATTTCTGGTCAAAGACTGTTTTAAAAAGGCTGTGCCAATATTCTTTTTATTATAGCAGAAGAAAATGAGTCTCAAAGGATCCGCCAAAAAGGATTGGAAGGCTTCACAAAACTTCGGCAAGACGTTTTTAAACATGATATCTCATAGTTGACGATTTTTTCTTCACTGGCGAAGTCTTAGTTCAACACTGAAATTATTTCAAGCAAGTTTCGCGGTACATTTAAATGACGTCAGGCCTTTCACAATGTAGCTGACTAAATTGTTTAGATTTCTGCCGGCTCCAATGTTAGGAGACGCATGAAGATAAAAACTTAAAAGCAACCACGGCTTATACAAAAAACCTTAATTCATACTTGCAATTGTTTTACTTTGAAGGCGATTAGGCACCAGTTATAGGTGGCGAGTCTCGCTACCAATCAATGGGTTCAAAATGGCTTCAGTGAAAAGTGGGTCGCAAGTACTTAGTTATTGTTCCTTTCTTTCCTTCTTTCTAATTGTCGTATCTTGGTGAAACTGCGTTATGTTTAAATTTATTTTAACCCTTCACGTCCAATACAGGGGTAGGCGCCCTTGATGCCTTTACCCGATAGATGTCGCTAGACAAAAGTGTGTGAAATATGTACAGGTGCCCAAATAGTAATGCACAACAAATATTTTGATGACAATGAAAATAACAAATATTTTTAATGTCATAATTTACCTTTGGACAAAGACAAGTGTGACTATTTGCTCATAATCGCAACACACAATTGACAGCAATCTTCCTGTCAATCTCTTTTTCCTGTCATTTGTCTGCCTGATTCTGTTTTACGGTCAAAAGATATGACTCAAACTTTGTTTACTATCAGAACACGGAACTAAAAAAAATGGTGTTAAAAACAAGAATAGCCCTGACCTACACAACTATGATGGCTGCTAACGGTACACGCACACCAACGCAATCATCGCCTCCGTTCAGACTCATGCGTATACTTCACGCACACAGACAAACTTCAGGTTTAACTAGAACCCCGTGCATGGGTCATCAAACTGTGGTATGAGTAGAATAAAATTATTGTTTTATGTAATTCCGAGTTATATTTAGATTCTGCTCACTGTAGATTCACGTCGTATTCTAACTGACAGACATAATTAAAGATTAAAGTAGGTAAAGGAGAGTGAAATATTTACTGATGCCTTCTTCTTATATATAATGTCATTAAATACTCATTTAAAATCTAATCAAATAAAAGCTTTGTGTTTTTTTTTTTTTGTATACGAATCTGTATGTTTGTATGTTTAATTGTATCTGAATTGTATATATGTTTATTGGAATCCGATGAAAAACGAGATAACAGCGCAGATTATGGTAAAAAAGCCCTTGAAGAACTGCTAACTTCTAACATACATGATTGCAAATACAAACTCACCTCCAAGAATAAATATAGAATGCCTCGTGGCACGTAATTACACTGGCTACAATTTGGCGACATAAATGGGTAGGAGTGTGAGACTAGACTGACCTAACTACTGACCCAAGCGACTCCTAAGTAAAGAAATAGTTTATTATTTTCTCTATTTTTATTACAAATTATTATCTTCAAGCATTGGTTTATCAGGTCTAAACAATTTAATCCTTTCGACCTATTTTTCACAGAACTATTTGAAGTAATGCTATTCGTGCCTGCTTAGGCAATCTTACAGTCCAAATCAACTATACAAATCGTACATAAGTTTCGAAGTAACACTTAGTTAAGACCCCTTTATCCTCAGGTAGTGTTACTCGGGTACCCTATGTCGAATTTCGACCATTCAAACACTTCGCAATAGTGTACATTGATCGATTTTATAAATTCACACGCGTAGCGGAAATATGTGTATATAATATTATTAAATCATATCCCAACAACAAAGGTCATCGCTACTCTCATAGCATTATTACCGCTATCGGGCAAGCTCCGTACAATGTACACGAGTGATTTCAATAAAAAACAAACCTACTTTTTAGAATGACTCAGCTCATGACACAAACAAACAAAATGTGCGTCGTATTATCACTTTCTCTCAACTGTTTACAACGCCTGACCGTTACCGCTGCACTCGCTCGTCAATGAAACGCTCCGTACATTCTCGAACTTACTCCCCACGCGATCTGAAGCTATATAAAGCAGCCGGACCCGCGGGCCCGGCATTCTATTTGAACGCATTCCAAGTGAACCACATCAACATGTACAAGTACGCGCTAGTGTTGTTGCTCGGAGCTGTGAGCCTAGTGAGCTGTGACGAAGCGAGGAAACACAAATATGTAGATCCTTTCGCAGCTTTGGATCGACATATAAGTCATTCGTTAGCTTACCATTATTTATGGCCATGGAATCAACTACTACGAGCCGCCGCCGCTTTGGACGTCGAAGAAAGCTTAGAAGAGCCCAAAATAATTTCAGAACCGGACAAATTTGAAATAATACTAAGCGTGAAACGGTTTAAGCCCGAGGAGTTGAAAATAAAAGTCAAAAACCGCTACGTAATCGTTGAAGGAAAGCACAAAGAAGACGAAGATGACAAACGATTTATGGCCAACCATTTCGTTCAAAGGTTTGTACTGCCCCCGGGTAGCAAGCCTGAAGAAGTGAAAGCGGTGCTAAGAGATAACGGCAAGCTGTCCATTTCGGCACCAAAGCACGAGCTGCCACCACCACCACCGGAAAGAGAAGTACCCATCGAAGTGATGGCATCCGAAGTTAAGACCGAAAAAATCGAGACGATCGAAACGACGTCAAAACCAGAGCCAGTCCCGTTGAAAGTAGAAGCAGAGCCTGTACAAGCCACCTCAGTAACACCACTCGAGCAAACAGATTTGGAAGCAACCACGCATATTGGTAAAATAAGGAAAAAGGAGTTGAAAGAGACTGTGAAAGTCACTCAGGATAACGAAGTAACAAAAGGCGGTGAGGTTAACGGGTTAGACTACGCATTGATCGAGCCGGAAGAGTGATATTGTTGGTTAGGAATTGAAGACTGATTTTGAGCTTTAACTGTGCCGCAAAATGTAAAAGTCGGTATGTGATTTTAGACCCGCGTGGTGGTTGATTTGCGGTATATCGTATAGTTTTACTAAGGTTGTTTGTTTTAGGCAATAAAGACGTTATTTATTCTACCAGTAACTTTACCGTTTTATTTTCCCCTTGTTTCGAGATAAAGGTAATATATTTAATAGTTCGTAGTTTCTACGTTACAATAATGGTAACTTTGTATTGTATCAGTACAAACAGCTGAACATTGACCATAATAAAAAGGGTATGTGTAGTAATTTAAAAATATTCATTTAATACATATACGTGCGTTACTTTACGCTTAGGATACGTTACTTTTGGCTACGGTTTTTAACGTAATACGTACCACACTTTTCCTGTGGGTTACATCAAACTCGACTTAGGGAAAAACCTAGAAACTGCAATTAATTACTCATAAGATGGCTGGATACCCATCTCGAAAAAACTCCAGTCCTAAAATTGGCAGACTGGTGCCTGACAGCAGCGGGTAGGATAGGAGCGCTTGCCAATCATGGAAATTATGGTAAATCCTCCCTTAGGGGAGAGGCTAGAGGTTTTAATTAGCTTCAGTATTATGTAATATATATACATAATCATCCAAGTATATATTATGTTTGAATGTTATACAATACATATCTATTTAAAATGAACACGTTTTAAATTATTTTTCAAACTCCAGATTATGTTAAAGTTTGAATATAATCAAAATAAATCGCTTAAATAAGAATTTCGTAAAAGGTGTTTTCTCGAAAAACCGGTTCCAAAGTTTCTGTTTATTATTGAAATGACATCAATACTTTCCTTCGGATCAATTCATTTCAATTCAATTACTACTACCACTACTACTATATTTCATTGACATTTTAAAAGAAGGTTTAAAAAAATTTCTTATAGAAATATTTTAAAAAATAAATAATTTATCGTGGCTAACGTACATAATATGATACATATAATTTAAATTTTCATACATATCTCAATTCATTAATGAAAATATTACTTATGTATATAAAAGCATTGATAATTTTGTGAAGAATACAGATGTACTTAAAGATTAACACCAGGAAGAACAGAAGCTTGTAACGCAGTTACTAAACTCAATAGAATAAATAACTCGTTCATAGCGTTGGGGGGGAGGAGAGTGTGTACGCTTCTAAACCAAAATCCGAGTAAATGTGGAAAACCTGCCTATTAACAAGTTAAGGAAATTTACTAAAGACAAACTCAATCAAAAGGGTTATTACGCTATAAATGAATATATTAATGGTAATAACCCCTGGGAAAGACATGATCGCTCCCTTTCTTTTAAAAAATTATAAAGAAAATCCTATACCTTTTCCGTATACGCGGTTAGGTTGTGGGATACGCTACTGGCTAGAGATTCTCCTTAATGATCATTTTTAAGAATCTCCTTAATGATCATTTTTCTCCTTACATGTTTCTTAAAAATGATAATTTTTAAGAAACATGTAAGAAGAGATTATTACTTAAAACTTGTTAAAAGTCTATTTCATGTATACTTTTATATATGTGTGTATTTGAATGTATGAATATGTGTAGAAGTATCTGTATGTCTATGTTTAGTAATGTACGCAATAAGTTTGCCATATAATGTAAATCTCTCCTTTATGGGACTACTGGGAGATATTTCATTTTAGGAATAAGTAGTTTCCTTGTACAAACATTCTAAAAAAAAAAAAATATATTCTGTTTTAATTATTCTTTATTTTGTTGTGTGTACATAAATAAAAAAAATAGTTGACCGAGTTTCTTTCGCCTGTTTCCTCTCCGTTAGAGGAACTGCAGTACAAAACGGTGGTTGTTTAAAAAAATAGCAGTCGATGAATGCGATAATATATTACTTATACTGATGAAAAAATTGTTAGATATGATATAGATATTCTTATACTAAAAGACTTTCGAACTACTAAAGTTTTTATTCATCATAACATACTTCCACACCACTATCAGCTATCCAGGCAGGCTATGTACTTACTACATTACATTGTAGCAAACTATACATTGTATTAACGAAGAAAAACCAAAACAAAGTGAAAATATCTAACATTTTGTGATGGATAAGTTAATTAAGAGAAACCTATTAACTGTATAAATTTTTCCATAATTAATATTAAACTTACGACATCCATAAGGCTTCTGGCTATAAGTACTGATTAAATGTATTATACAACTTGTATGATAATAAATCTATTTATATAAAAGACGACCTCGTGATTCTGCATGTAATATAGCGATAAATATATATATATAAAATAAACATCTTTACGCAATTTACAATATAGGGGTAGACAGGGAAAGGTCTAGTCTAGACAATTAAGTCCCTTCGACCCACCTTCCACCGAAGATATTTTCGGGACATTGTGACAAGTGGTGAGCCCGTCGCCGTCTTTATGTTGAAGCCAAAGATAAAACACTTGAGGACTGAACTCGGTTATCTTGATTCGAAGTTCTGACCACCTAACCACTCGGCTATCGTGACTTATACAGTAATATATAGAAGTATGTATAGAAGTATGATTATTTATATTTATGTCTAGATTTCTATCTAGGTTATTATTTATATCTAAATTCAAATACCAGCTAAAGTTTCATGAGTAGAAGACTCCTCTGCTTAAAAGTAATCTGGCCCAGTACTACACTTTTGCCTACTATTGAAAATAGCAGTGGCTAGTAACAACTACATGTAACTGGTGAGAGCTGTAAAAAAAATATCTTCACGGACAATTAATTCTGGACAAATAAGTCGTTTCGACCCACCTTTCACCGAAGACATTTTTGGGACAACGTGACAGGTGGTGAGCCCGTCGCCGTCTCAATGTCCATGCCAACGATATAATTCTTACATAAGTTTTTGAAAAACCCATTGGTACGAGCCTGCCAACTGGGGATCGAACACGACCCGAGTTGACTCGAAATTCCGACCACCCTACCACTCGGCTATCGTGACTTTCAATTTAAGCACTTAAAATATATAATTAATATCAATAATTATAAACCCAACTATTTCGTTTACAGGGGCCGGAGTGAGTCTCTACGAAAAACAAAAAAAACTTTCACCCAGAGCAATGAGGTCATGTCGTTTGGTCTACTACTACTCAATATTCATCTAACTTTTTACGATTTTGTATTGTTAGACTTGCACCTATTGAGCTACATTTGATGTATGATGTCTCGCGCATTGCTAAAAAACCTTTCGAAATTACGACAATGTTATGTAATGGAAATTTGTACATCTATTACATATATTTTTTTATTTACGCAATTTGCCATAATGGGGTAGGCAAAGGTGAAGGTATTGTATTCCATTCGACCCACTTTTCACTAAAGCTAATTTGGGATATATGACACGTGGTGAACCTATCGCCGTTTTTACATATATTTACATAGATAAATATGTATGTAACATATATTCATGTATACAGGTAAACATCAATGACTCTTGTACAAACATTCATAGTCATCACACAAATACTTACCCCTAAAGGTATTCCAACATGCAACCCTTAGCTTCGCAAGCATGGGCACTACCAACCATGCTATCATGTCGTCAACATCGTTATTTTACATTTATTACCTGTCATTTTACATCTTAAAAAGTCACGATAGCCAAGTGGTTGGGTGGTCGAAATTTCGAGTGAAGAGACCCGAGTTCGATCCCCAGGTGGCAGGCTTATTACATCATATATTTTGTAAGTCACCTAAACTAAAACTAAACGTCTGCCTAGGTCTTCCCCTTCATACACTTCCATTCACACTCGCCTTATATGCTTTTTTCGTCAATCGTTCTTCATTCATTCTCTCGACATGACCAAACGATCTCAGCATACCTTTCTCAATTTTAGTCGCTACATCTTCTTTCAGACCACAACGTTTCCTTATCTCACTATTCCTTATCCTGTCGCTCAGTTTAACTGAGGTTAAATATACATATATAAGTCACGATAGCCGAGTTGTTGGGTGGTCGGAATTTTGAGTCGAGAGACCCGAGTTCGATCCCCAGGTGGCAGTACCAATGAGTTTTTCAAAAACTTATGTACGAATTTCATCGTTGGCATGGACATAAAGGCGGCGACGGGCTCACCCCCTGTCACGTTGTCCCGAAAATATCTTCGGTGGAAGGTGGGTCAAAGGGACTTAATTGTCTAGACTTGACCTCTGTCTACCCCTGTATCGGGAATTGCGTGAAGATATTTTTTTTATTTTTTTTTAAATATACATAGAAACAAAAATATAATAAACCTGTATTATTAATATAATGTAGAGAACACTTCAATCTAATTAAGTTATATTACCAACGCAACATTGAAATTCGGAGTCGAAAATAAATATCGATATAATATAAAATCGAAATAAATAAAATAAAATCGAGTGCACTAAACTTATAATTACGCAGAAAACTAATTTAACTGTACATTGAACCCAGCGGTACTTATAGGAGCTGTCCAATAAAACCTTATATAAAACGTTCTCAAAAAGTCCACGGCAGGACATAGGCCTCTACCGTACCGGGGTTTGGTAATACATAATCACACCAGTCACGACAGCCGAATATTTTGGTGGTCAGAATTTCGAGTCAAGAGACCCGAGTTCGATACCCAGGTGGCAGGCTCGTGCAAATGTGTTTTTCAAAAACTTACGACGTTGTACGAATTATATCATTGGCTTGTACATAAAGACGGTGACGGGCTCACCACCTGTCATGTTGTTCCGACAATATCTTGGACAGAAGGTGGGTCAAAGGGACTTAATTGTCTAGACTAGTTGGGAATTGCGTAAAGATATTTATTTTTACACTGCTTAGCAAGCGGATTGACGTTCCTAATACCAGACATTTCGTCATCGCTCTACTAATCACATCTGTAAGTGGTGTATATTATATGATACTTAGTTACTTATATGCACACAATTTTAATAAGAAAGTTATTATTTGTCTAATTGTGTTTTTTGAAGGCATATGTACTGTTTTCGAATTTTTGACGACCTCTGTGGACGAGTGGCGTAAACACCGATTTTCATGATGTCGTCATCTCGAGGTCTTGGGTCCAATTCCTGGTCGGGTCAATGTAGAAAAACAACTTTTTATATTTTCTCCGGTCTGGGTGTTTGTGGTGCCTTCGTTGTTTCCGATTCCCATACCACAAGTGCTTTAGCTTTTTACATTGAGATCGGAGCAATGTATGTGATGTTTTCTATAGATAAACGTAAGTATGTATTTTGTTTGTACGATATTACATTGAGCGCACAAACTTAGGAACACAAACATAGAGACCTAGTAGTAAATGAATTCGGTGGTCAGGATGATGCTGATGCTGACGATAACGAGAACGAAATGCGTGATTCGGCCGAAAGTCAGTGGAAATCACTTAAAGCTTAAACCGTTTGTCTCTAATCGTCCAGTACCTATCCAACTGACAGTTTCTAGGTTTCTTTGGATTTCATTATCAGATCCTGACCTGGTGATAATTGAATCAACATGCTTTCAAATTAAAAAGATATTTTGAAATCGGTTCATAACAATGCTATACGAAAACAATAAAACAACTTGTAACTAACGCAGTGAGGACCTGCTCCTTTCTTAATGTCAGTTAGTCACTGAGACTTTCTAAAACATCTGTAATCGTTCATAAAATTACATCGTCTATCAAGAATGTCTAAACAGCAAGAAGAAAGAAATCAAAAATTCTTCAACAAAAAAGAATCTTCAACAAAAAGTGCTGATCAAGATCCATTACGAATGAGCAAAGCTTAACGATAGTTTAAGTGTGTAATGAAACGCAGATGTAAAGAGCTATAAAGTACCGTTACTGGACGAATCTATTAGAAAAGTATGGAAATTTTAGGATGTTGGCTTGAATAATAACAGTGGTGATACTTTTTCACATAGCCAGAGCGCTATAGAATTAATAGATAAATAGTAGGGGCAACATCACATACATTGCTCTGATCCCAAAGTAAGTAGATAAAACACTTGTATTATTAAATCAGAAACAACGAAGGTACAATGAAAAGTGCATATGCACATTAATATGTTGTCAAGTTGCATAAATAGGTAAAGTTCAACATTTAAAAAGGCCTTCGAAAGTAACAGGATACCAATTTTAGATTTGGTTCAGACCTACAGAAGTTACACCTACCTCTTCCACGATTTGTAAAGATCTGTCGATGTTGAAACCTCTTTACTATAAATAATAAATAAATATCTTCACGCAATTCCCAATACAGGGGTAGACAGAGGTCTAGTCTAGACACTTAAGTCCCTTCGGCTCACCTTCCACAGAAGATATTTTCGAGACAACGTGACAGGTGGTGAGCCCGTCGCCGTCTTTATGTCCTAGCCATCGATATAATTCGTACATAAGTTTTTGAAAAACCCATTGTTACAAGCCTGCCACCTGGGGATCGAACTCGGGTCTCTTGACTCAAAATACCGACCACCCAACCACTCTGCTATCGTGACCTCTTTACTGATATTATTAATTTATAGCTGCAAAGCACTGTCATCTAGTTTCCTTTTTGAACAAAAACAAAAAAAAGATTGTACGAAGCTGTTCTTCCCGTTAGTTCAACTCGCGCTTGACCAGTTTTTCTTTGTTTAATGGGAGTGATCGAATAATTATCACTAATGCATTCGTTTATATGTTTTCATTCTATTTATCTTCACGCATTTTCCAATACAGGCGTAGCCAGATATCTAGACAATTTAGTCGTATCGACTCACATTTCACTGGAACTTGTTTTGGGACAAAGGGACAGATGGTGAGCCGCCTTTTGCGTCCCAGCCAACGATGTATGTTATTCATGGACAAGTTTTGAAAAGACGCATTGATATCAGCCTACCTTCTAAGTATCGAATTTGGATCTCTTAATCGAGTTCCGAATACTCAACCACTCGGCTATCCTGAAGTTTCTCATTAATAAATACCTTGAACCTATTCCTAGGCAGACTTTGTACATTTGCTGACTTATTTTGTACGTAAGTACCCATCAATGAGTAACTTACTCTATGGAAAATAGTAACAAGTGTCTTGTGCCTATTTTACACAAAAATAAATGCCTCATCCTACAGGTTTCGTCTGCTGCGTCTAATAGAAATAGTCTTTGAGTACTATAAAGGTGACCGGCATTTGTTGGGATACATACATACATTCATAAGGGAAATAAACCACACCAAAGTCTGCCACCTGTGGACCGAACTCGGGTCTCTTGACTCGTAATTCCGACCACCCAACCACTAGGCAATCGTGACTATAATGATTTCTAAGGTACGAGTTAGAATATAATAGAATGGAATAGAATACAATATAGATCCGTTCAGGTCATTAGCTATGTAAAGGTTCAATCACAGGGATAGATGATGGAGAACTACTTTCACTTTTATCTCATTTCTTTAGACGAACTACTCTCGTCTATATTTAAATTTAAACATTGGTATCTTCGAAACTAATACATCGAATGAACCAATGTTTTGTTTATAGATAGCGTTCTACGTTCCAAGTTTATCTAGAATGGTGTAATCTCTGAGATATATCGTTTGTTTACAAAAAAAAAACCTATTTTACTTCATCCTCGTCGCCAGCTCTGTCCCAGGTGCAATTGTGGACGGTGTAAATAACGACTATTTTTCCATTGTCTTCCATTGTTTTCCAATTTCATAACACAAGCGTTTCAGCTACTTACTTTTGGATCAGAGCAATGTATGTAATGTTGTCTTATTTTTCATATAATTGCCATTTTCGAAAGAAAACAAATTACGCCGTGAAAGTCACAGTATTAACAACAAAAACATCAATGGTTAGACTACGAGTATAGTGCTCAGGTAATGCAAAATTTTAAAGTAAATAAAAGTTATAACTTATTTTATTACTATTCCAAATCTTATACACACACAAATATATAAGTCACGAGAACCGAGTGGTTGGATGGTCGAAATTCGAGTCAAGAAACCCGAGGGTCATACTATATTTTTCAAAAACTTATGTGCGAATAATACCGTTGGCTTGGACATGAAGACGGCGATGGCCTCACCACCTGTCACATTGTCCCAAAAATATCATCGGTGGATGGTGGATCAAAACGACTTCAATGTCTAGACCTCTGTCTACCTGTGTATTGGGAATGGCGTGAAGATATATTTATATACTTTACAAATATGTAAATTGTTATTTAGTTAATTATTTATATTATTAGGGTTAATAAACCCCGTACATTATCACGTAATTCATTATTTATCTATGTATGTAGGAACATAATCGCTAAGTCCGCCACGTTGAAACGTACCGAGAAATTGGACGTTATGGTTTACTGGAAACAATAAACCATAGAGCTCGCTGAAATTACATAACAATGGCCGGAGTTCACGCGGTTTTGTAACCCGCTGTCGGCTGTTTTTGCAACAGTGCACATTCCGCGTGTTCGCCTATAATGTTTGTTATTTGTACGATTTTATGCGTTCCTGGTATGTTTAGAAAAATGTTCTGTTTTGTTTTTTTATTTTAAAAGTGAAAATGAAACAATAAAGTAAAAATGGAAGAAGACCATCTCCAAAGTAATAGAGGCTCAAAAGATATGCCAGATACATAGATATATACATATAAACATAAAAACGTACATAGATCGGGGTCTCGATAATTAAGTCACCCACCCACCTTCCACCGAAGATATTTTCGGGACAACGTGACAGGTGGTGAGCCCGTCGCCGTCTTTATGTCCAAGCCAAGGATATAATACATACATATGTTTTTGAAAAACCCATTGGTAGACGCACTAGACTAGACCTCTGTCTACCCCTGTATTGGGAATTGCGTGAAGATATTTATTTATTTATTTATAATTGTACATAAATTTTGAAGAAACTCATTGATATGAGCCATGGGGATTGAAGTAGGGTCTTGATTCGACTTCGATCAAATTAAAAAATAAGTCTTTAAATATTAAGCATGCACGACTTTAAAGTTAGGAGTAAGGTAAGTATCGTCACGTAATTCCCCATACTGGAATAGGCAGAAGTCGTTACCATAAAGTCCTTTTACAAACCACTTTATTTGGGACATGACAGGCGGCGAGCCGATCGCCATATTAACATAGCACATGTTTTATATATCAATAATAACTTTCCCGGAGAAACATCAAGTGAAATAGCAAATCTCGTAGAAGTTTTAAAAAGTAAAATTTTAATATTAATTTAATTTACAATTTTTAATTATGTTTAAACAAATTAACAACTCTTCTATCCCTAGAGAAAAGTTTTAATTGAACAGGTAGCAGATAGTAATTTATTAAAATTCTTCACGTTAATTCAATTAACCGTCTGATTCGTGAACAATTACGAAATAATTTTACTAAAGGATCCTTAAAAAAATAGCTTCACGCTATTCTCAATATTGGGGAAGACAGAGGTCAAAACAATTAAGTACTTTCGACCTAAAAACAAAGAAATTTTTTGGGACAAGGTATGCTTTCACCGTATTTATATGTTAAAAATATGGTTTTCATAAAGCCTAGTAGCACGAGATAGCTCAAATTAAGCATTTTCTGCTGTTGCGTTTAATTCTATCAGTTACGCATGGTAAGAAGCAGGGCAACGGCTGCCACTTTCGTCAGGCTTGTGGGAGCTGATCATCTTGGGTCTGTAATCCCTAACATTATTATGTTTCTTTCTCTCTTATCGCTTTATTTTAGCTTGATACCTTCCAAAACGTATACAAACGTAAAATAAAAAGATGTTACAAAGAGGATACCTATGGAGTTTCTCTCGCCGATTTGTTCTCTGTCAGACACGTTAATATATGATACGGTGGTAGATTTAAAAACAGTGACTTAACTTATGTAATATATGCCACTATTTCGAAAAAATAATGGATTTTGATTTGATTCCTACTTCTTCTTTCTCCCATGCTCGCTTCCGGCCACACAGGCTAGCAACGCAACTGTAGCGCTATTGTTGTTGCGGATGTTTTCAATTGTCGGTGTGGTGTACATACATCCCGAAGTATTTTAGAGCAACGGGAAATATTAGAAAAAACTTCAACATTTGTTATAGGTCAATATTGTAGTTAGATTGCCCTGGCAATAGTTGTTATCGTCTGACACACCAATAAAAATTCATCCGTTTCCTGTTTTTATTCACAAATTACTATTTTAAAAAGTCACGATAGCCGAGTGGTTAGATGATCGGAATTCGAGTCGAGAGACCGGAGTTCGTTCCCCAGGTGAAGGCTCTTACAATTGGGTATTTTCAAAACCTATGAACGATTGGTAACGTTGGCTTTGACATAGAGACGGCGACGGGCTCACCACCTGTCTCGTTGTGTCAAAATATCTTCGGTGGAAGGTGAGTCGAAAGAGCTTAATTATTTAGACCCCTGTATTGGGATTATTGGGTGTATTGGGAAAGGCGAGAAGATATTTTAATTTTTTTATATGAATCTTATAGTCTTTAAGCGCCAGAATTGAAAGAAGGAAGCTGTCATTGAGCAATTGATATTTCAGAAAGTGTTGCTTATAGTAATGCTGCAGGCGCTACTATAGTCTGATAACTAAAATTTTCATTCAAATATAGTCTTTAGTACACTTCAGGTGGCAAAATAAAAGTATAATAAAACTGATTAAATTTTAATTTAGTTGCACAATTTGAGTTGGTGCCACGTTGAACTAGAAGTGTCTCAAAGTATAGTTTTGAAAGCATATTAAAGCGTAGTCTAGTTTGCAGATGCATGTTTAAAAGTCGCTTCCCCAAAAATTATAATATCATTATATATGACTTTCAAAATATAAAGCACTCAGTCATAATATGTCATGATAGCCGCGTGGATGGGTGGTCGGAATTTCGCGTCAAATGACCCGAGTTCGATCCCCAGGTGGCACGCTCGTACCAATGAGTTTTTCCTAAATTTATATACGATTTATATCGTTGGCTTGGATATACGACGACGACAAGATCACCGCCTGTCACTTTGTACCAAAAAATGTCTGCAGTGAAAGGTGGGTCCAAAGATTGTCTAAACTTCTGCCAACCTCGGTAAAGGGAATGAGACGTAAAGATATTTATTAACATACATACATACATACATACTTAACGTCCTGTTTAAGTCTACTGCAGGACATAGACCTCTCACATAGGGAGGATTTGCTATAATCGCCACGCTTAGCAAGTGTATTTACGATCGCGAAATATCTTTTGTGAAAAGTGGGTCGAAGGAACTTAATTGTCTAGACTAGACCTCTGTCTACCCCTGTATTGGGAATCGCGTGAATATATTTATTTATTTATTATTTGTTAGTCGAAGTCACGATAACCGAGTTGTTGGGTGGTCGGAATTTCGAGTCGAGAGACCCGAGTTCGATCCCCAGGTGGCAGTACCAATGAGTTTTCAAAAAAAAACTTATGTACGAATTACATCGTTGGCTTGGACAAAAAGGCGGCGACGGGCTCACCACCTGTCACGTTGTCCCGAAAATATCTTCGGTGGAAGGTGGGTCGAAGGGACTTAATTGTCTAGACTAAGACCTTTGTCTACCCCTGTATTGGGAATTGCGTGAAGATATTTATTTATTTTTTATTATTTGTTAGTCATAATATATACTACATTCAGTGGTCGAAATTCGACAGGAATTCCATTTAATATTATAAGAAACATTTTGAAATGATGTACCTATAATCTCTACACCTTGTTTCAATTTTACTATAGACATATGCAGTGACACTACTATTATTTATTATGCTTGAAATTCGCAGTATCAACGTACGAAACGAATATACGTGCGCAATATTTTATTATATACAGCATAAAACTTATTTTTGTATTTTTAAATATTATCTATTGAAAATTGGTCATCACTGGCAATACACACTGATTATAAACTTTAGTAGTAAACTTTGTTGTTACGTGATGTAGATAAATGCAGGTGGCTGAAGACTCTCTGTGAAATATTTTGCGAGAAGCCCATGTTGAGCAATGAACTCTGAATAGGCTGTAAAAAAGAAGAATATCTATTGAAAATGTATAAAATTTTAAGTTTTTTTGTCATCCTACTCCATATAAACTGTATCTCACAGACCTCTTTGGCGGCAATTTTGATAAAATACATACACAAAGTTCATTCGTTCTTCATTTATTCATTCATTCATTCATTCGCTCGGCATGCGGATTGACGGTAATAGTAGCTGACAGGGCACTTTAGAGGCCCAGTTACTGATCTGCTCACTTCTTCTGTGTTTCATGTTTTTTTAAGAATACTTTCTGTTGAATAATGCTAAAGAACAGTTTAGTCAGACATATTATAATAATTTATATAAACATTTTCTCTTTTAATATTATACTTAAAAGGAGCTAACTGAAATAATTTTGGTCTTTGTGGTACCTTCGTCTTTTCTGATTTCATAACACAAGTGCTTCAGCTAATTACTTTGGGATCAGAGCAATGTAGTCCCTATATGTGGTTATTTTATTTTAAAAATATGCAATTTTTTTAAGGTACATTAAATTTACAATTTGTTGTTGTAAAACATAAACATTGTTATGCTACCAATTGTAATATAAATACAAAATGATATACTGCTGGAAATTTAATATTTTTTTTTTTTTTGTTAAACAAATGACTCAATAATCAGATAAAATTAATAATAATCAGATAAAACTACTTTCACTTTTATCTCATTTCTTTAGACGAACTACTCTCGTCTATATTTAAATTTAAACATTGGTATCTTCGAAACTAATACATCGAATGAACCAATGTTTTGTTTATAGATAGCGTTCTACGTTCCAAGTTTATCTAGAATGGTGTAATCTCTGAGATATATCGTTTGTTTACAAAAAAAAACCTATTTTACTTCATCCTCGTCGCCAGCTCTGTCCCAGGTGCAATTGTGGACGGTGTAAATAACGACTATTTTTCCATTGTCTCCGGTGACTTTCTTTTTTCCAATTTCATAACACAAGCGTTTCAGCTACTTACTTTTGGATCAGAGCAATGTATGTAATGTTGTCTTATTTTTCATATAATTGCCATTTTCGAAAGAAAACAAATTACGCCGTGAAAGTCACAGTATTAACAACAAAACATCAATGGTTAGACTACGAGTATAGTGCTCAGGTAATGCAAAATTTTAAAGTAAATGAAAGTTATAACTTATTTTATTACTATTCCAAATCTTATACACACACAAATATATAAGTCACGAGAACCGAGTGGTTGGATGGTCGAAATTCGAGTCAAGAAACCCGAGGGTCATACTATATTTTTCAAAAACTTATGTGCGAATAATACCGTTGGCTTGGACATGAAGACGGCGATGGCCTCACCACCTGTCACATTGTCCCAAAAATATCATCGGTGGATGGTGGATCAAAACGACTTCAATGTCTAGACCTCTGTCTACCTGTGTATTGGGAATGGCGTGAAGATATATTTATATACTTTACAAATATGTAAATTGATATTTAGTTAATTATTTATATTATTAGGTTAATAAACCCCGTACATTATCACGTAATTCATTATTTATCTATGTATGTAGGAACATAATCGCTAAGTCCGCCACGTTGAAACGTACCGAGAAATTGGACGTTATGGTTTACTGGAAACAATAAACCATAGAGCACGCTGAAATTACATAACAATAGCCGGAGTTCACGCGGTTTTGTAACCCGCTGTCGGCTGTTTTGCAACAGTGCACATTCCGCGTGTTCGCCTATAATGTTTGTTATTTGTACGATTTTATGCGTTCCTGGTATGTTTAGAAAAATGTTCTGTTTTGTTTTTTTATTTTAAAAGTGAAAATGAAACAATAAAGTAAAAATGGAAGAAGACCATCTCCAAAGTAATAGAGGCTCAAAAGATATGCCAGATACATAGATATATACATATAAACATAAAAACGTACATAGATCGGGGTCTCGATAATTAAGTCACCCACCCACCTTCCACCGAAGATATTTTCGGGACAACGTGACAGGTGGTGAGCCCGTCGCCGTCTTTATGTCCAAGCCAAGGATATTTTTTGAAAAACCCATTGGTAGACGCACTAGACTAGACCTCTGTCTACCCCTGTATTGGGAATTGCGTGAAGATATTTATTTATTTATTTATAATTGTACATAAATTTTGAAGAAACTCATTGATATGAGCCATGGGGATTGAAGTAGGGTCTTGATTCGAATTCGATCAAATTAAAAAATAAGTCTTTAAATATTAAGCATGCACGACTTTAAAGTTAGGAGTAAGGTAAGTATCGTCACGTAATTCCCCATACTGGAATAGGCAGAAGTCGTTACCATAAAGTCCTTTTACAAACCACTTTATTTGGGACATGACAGGCGGCGAGCCGATCGCCATATTAACATAGCACATGTTTTATATATCAATAATAACTTTCCCGGAGTGAAATAGCAAATCTTGTAGAAGTTTTAAAAAGTAAAATTTTAATATTAATTAATTTACAATTTTAATTATGTTTAAACAAATTAACAACTCTTCTATCCCTAGAGAAAAGTTTTAATTGAACAGGTAGCAGATAGTAATTTATTAAAATTCTTCACGTTAATTCAATTAACCGTCTGATTCGTGAACAATTACGAAATAATTTTACTAAAGGATCCTTAAAAAAATAGCTTCACGCTATTCTCAATATTGGGGAAGACAGAGGTCAAAACAATTAAGTACTTTCGACCTAAAAACAAAGAAATTTTTTGGGACAAGGTATGCTTTCACCGTATTTATATGTTAAAAAATATGGTTTTCATAAAGCCTAGTGGCACGAGGTACCTCAAATTAAGCATTTTCTGCTGTTGCGTTTAATTCTATCAGTTACGCATGGTAAGAAGCAGGGCAACGGCTGCCACTTTCGTCAGGCTTGTGGGAGCTGATCACCTTGGGTCTGTAATCCCTAACATTATTATGTTTCTTTCTCTCTTATCGCTTTATTTTAGCTTGGATACCTTCCAAAACGTATACAAACGTAAAATAAAAAAGATGTTACAAAGAGGATACCTATGGAGTTTCTCTCGCCGATTTGTTCTCTGTCAGACACGTTATTATGATACGGTGGTAGATTTAAAAACAGTGACTTAACTTATGTAATATATGCCACTATTTCGAAAAAATAATGGATTTTGATTTGATTCCTACTTCTTCTTTCTCCCATGCTCGCTTCCGGCCACACAGGCTAGCAACGCAACTGTAACGCTATTGTTGTTGCGGATGTTTTCAATCGTCGGTGTGGTGTACATACATCCCGAAGTATTTTAGAGCAACGGGAAATATTAGAAAAAAATACAACATTTGTTATAGGTCAATATTGTAGTTAGATTGCCCTGGCAATAGTTGTTATCGTCTGACACACCAATAAAAATTCATCCGTTTCCTGTTATTATTCACAAATTACTATTTTAAAAAGTCACGATAGCCGAGTGGTTAGATGATCGGAATTCGAGTCGAGAGACCGGAGTTCGTTCCCCAGGTGAAGGCTCTTACAATTGGGTATTTTCAAAACCTATGAACGATTGGTAACGTTGGCTTTGACATAGAGACGGCGACGGGCTCACCACCTGTCTCGTTGTGTCAAAATATCTTCGGTGGAAGGTGAGTCGAAAGAGCTTAATTATTTAGACCCCTGTATTGGGATTATTGGGTGTATTGGGAAAGGCGAGAAGATATTTTCTTTTTTTATATGAATCTTATAGTCTTTAAGCGCCAGAAGCGAAAGAAGGAAGCTGTCATTGAGCAATTGATATTTCAGAAAGTGTTGATTATAGTAATGCTGCAGGCGCTACTATAGTCTAATAACTAAAATTTTCATTCAAATATAGTCTTTAGTACACTTCAGGTGGCAAAATAAAAGTATAATAAAACTGATTGAATTTTAATTTAGTTGCACAATTTGAGTTGGCGCCACGTTGAACTAGAAGTGTCTCAAAGTATAGTTTTGAAAGCATATTAAAGCGTAGTCTAGTTTGCAGATGCATTTTTAAAAGTCGCTTCCACAAAAATTATAATATCATTATATTACAGCAGGGATAATATGACTTTCAAAATATAAAGCACTCAGTCATAATATGTCATGATAGCCGCGTGGATGGGTGGTCGGAATTTCGCGTCAAATGACCCGAGTTCGATCCCCAGGTGGCACGCTCGTACCAATGAGTTTTTCCTAAATTTATATACGATTTATATCGTTGGCTTGGATATACGACGACGACAAGATCACCGCCTGTCACTTTGTACCAAAAAATGTCTGCAGTGAAAGGTGGGTCCAAAGATTGTCTAAACTTCTGCCAACCTCGGTAAAGGGAATGAGACTTAAAGATATTTATTAACATACATACATACATACTTAACGTCCTGTTTAAGTCTACTGCAGGACATAGACCTCTCACATAGGGAGGATTTGCTATAATCGCCACGCTTAGCAAGTGTATTTACGATCCCGAAATATCTTTGGTGAAAAGTGGGTCGATGGGACTTAATTGTCTAGACTAGACCTCTGTCTACCCCTGTATTGGGAATCGCGTGAATATATTTATTTATTTATTATTTGTTAGTCGAAGTCACGATAACCGAGTTGTTGGGTGGTCGGAATTTCGAGTCGAGAGACCCGAGTTCGATCCCCAGGTGGCAGTACCAATAAGTTTTCAAAAAAAAAACTTATGTACGAATTACATCGTTGGCTTGGACAAAAGGCGGCGACGGGCTCACCACCTGTCTCGTTGTGTCAAAATATCTTCGGTGGAAGGTGAGTCGAAAGAGCTTAATTATTTAGACCCCTGTATTGGGATTATTGGGTGTATTGGGAAAGGCGAGAAGATATTTTCTTTTTTTATATGAATCTTATAGTCTTTAAGCGCCAGAAGCGAAAGAAGGAAGCTGTCATTGAGCAATTGATATTTCAGAAAGTGTTGATTATAGTAATGCTGCAGGCGCTACTATAGTCTAATAACTAAAATTTTCATTCAAATATAGTCTTTAGTACACTTCAGGTGGCAAAATAAAAGTATAATAAAACTGATTGAATTTTAATTTAGTTGCACAATTTGAGTTGGCGCCACGTTGAACTAGAAGTGTCTCAAAGTATAGTTTTGAAAGCATATTAAAGCGTAGTCTAGTTTGCAGATGCATTTTTAAAAGTCGCTTCCACAAAAATTATAATATCATTATATTACAGCAGGGATAATATGACTTTCAAAATATAAAGCACTCAGTCATAATATGTCATGATAGCCGCGTGGATGGGTGGTCGGAATTTCGCGTCAAATGACCCGAGTTCGATCCCCAGGTGGCACGCTCGTACCAATGAGTTTTTCCTAAATTTATATACGATTTATATCGTTGGCTTGGATATACGACGACGACAAGATCACCGCCTGTCACTTTGTACCAAAAAATGTCTGCAGTGAAAGGTGGGTCCAAAGATTGTCTAAACTTCTGCCAACCTCGGTAAAGGGAATGAGACTTAAAGATATTTATTAACATACATACATACATACTTAACGTCCTGTTTAAGTCTACTGCAGGACATAGACCTCTCACATAGGGAGGATTTGCTATAATCGCCACGCTTAGCAAGTGTATTTACGATCCCGAAATATCTTTGGTGAAAAGTGGGTCGATGGGACTTAATTGTCTAGACTAGACCTCTGTCTACCCCTGTATTGGGAATCGCGTGAATATATTTATTTATTTTTATTATTTGTTAGTCGAAGTCACGATAGCCGAGTTGTTGGGTGGTCAGATTTCGCGTCAAATGACCCGAGTTCGATCCCCAGGTGGCACGCTCGTACCAATGAGTTTTCAAAAAACTTATGTACGAATTACATCGTTGGCTTGGACAAAAAGGCGGCGACGGGCTCACCACGTGTCACATTGTCCCGAAAATATCTTCGGTGGAAGGTGGGTCGAAGGGACTTAATTGTCTAGACTAAGACCTTTGTCTACCCCTGTATTGGGAATTGCGTGAAGATATTTATTTATTTTTTATTATTTGTTAGTCATAATATATACTACATTCAGTGGTCGAAATTCGACAGGAATTCCATTTAATATTATAAGAAACATTTTGAAGTGATGTACCTATAATCTCTACACCGTGTTTTAATTTTACAATAGACATATGCAGTGACACTATTATTATTTATTATGCTTGAAATTCGCAGTATCAACGTACGAAACGAATATACGTGCGCAATATTTTATTATATACAGCATAAAACTTATTTTTGTATTTTTATATATTATCTATTGAAAATTGGTCATCAATGGCAATACACACTGATTATAAACTTTAGTAGTAAACTTTGTTGTTACGTGAGGTAGATAAATGCAGGTGGCTGAAGACTCTCTGTGAAATATTTTGCGAGAAGCCCATGTTGAGCAATGAACTCTGAATAGGCTGTAAAAAAGAAGAATATCTATTGAAAATGTATAAAATTTTAAGGTTTTTTGTCATCCTACTCCATATAAACTGTATCTCACAGACCTCTTTGGCGGCAATTTTGATAAAATACATACACAAAGTTCATTCGTTCTTCATTTATTCATTCATTCATTCATTCGCTCGGCATGCGGATTGACGGTAATAGTAGCTGACAGTCTGCTCACTTCTTCTGTGTTTCATGTTTTTTTAAGAATAGTTTCTGTTGAATAATGCTAAAGAACAGTTTAGTCAGACATAATATAATAATTTTTATAAACTGTTTCTCTTTTAATATTATACTTAAAAGGAGCTATCTGAAATAATTTTGGTCTTTGTGGTACCTTCGTCTTTTCTGATTTCATAACACAAGTGCTTCAGCTAATTACTTTGGGATCAGAGCAATGTAGTCCCTATATGTGGTTATTTTATTTTAAAAATATGCAATTTTTTAAGGTACATTAAATTTACAATTTGTTGTTGTAAAACATAAACATTCTTATGCTACCAATTGTAATATAAATACAAAATGATATACTGCTGGAAATTTAATATTATTTTTTTTTGTTAAACAAATGATTCAATAATCAGATAAAATTAATAATAATCGGATAAAAGTCATGATAACGCATATAATTATGAAAATAAATAAATTACATTATTTTACTGAAATATTAAAATAAAGCCACACTTAAAAATAGTAAAAAATAAAAGAGTGCCAGTTATTTTCTAAGCATATGTATGTATATTCAGAAATTTTGTAGGGTGACTTACATCTACATTTTAACATATTCATTAAATAAATTAATTAAAGGTTTAGTTTATTAAATTATGGTTGCTGAGTGTCAGATGATTGATAATCCTCACTATAACAAATACTCCCTTACGCATTACAGTAGCAGAGCAATTCCAATATTAGACACGCAGGGCGTTGTAAGCTTTCCGATTGTAGCACACCCATTGGTTGCATAATTATAATGGTTGTAAGACACTAATATTACACAGTAAGCCAATCTAGTAAGGTTGCTCAATTGTTCTGTAACGTTTTCTTAAGTATTACTAATCTAGAACTTGACTTATGGCTGATGTCTATACAAATTTTCAAATATATAAATATCAGTGAGATAAATAGGAGTATCTAACAAAAATAATCAGATCGAAGATGGCATCAGAAGCATCTGAGGTGCGAATAGTCTGGTACTGCGATCGCCAATCCGCTAGTCAAGCGTAGCGATTATGGTAAATTCTCCATATGGGAGAGGCCTATGTCCTGTTGTGCCTTTGTGTAAATAGAATAATAAAATGATTACTTATATTTAAATATCATACGTTGTAGTATATTTTGAAATTAAAATTTTAAATACATTTTCATCTTCTTTGAGACTTTACTGAATAAGATCCATCTGCATCGTAAATTCTGTGTTTATAAAATTTTAAATAATCGTCACTCTTATCGTAACTGGGCTTACTATAATCGAAACCACTGTACGGTTTGGGATTGTAATACTCGAGATGATGATCGTGATGATCATAATAATGTCCATGATCAATCTCTTCATGATGATGGTGCGATGATTTCTTCTCCTTCAAATAGTGAATAAACCAAAGCGCAAAGTGCCACGCTTTTGATAGTATCACGAAGAAAATTGCTCCATAAACGATCTTCAAGACAAACAGTTTCGTTGCGACGACGTAGAAGAAATGCACTGCGAAGAAAACATATTTTTAAGCACTATGTTCTTGGCATTTAGTGTTTCATTTATTTTATATTAAGGAACCATAGCGACAGGTTCGTCAGCTGTTACGCTGCCTTAAAAAAACTCCGGTGAAATGAGTTGAAAGGACTAAATTGTCTAGACATCTGATTAACTTGGTATTAGAAACATGGAGATATTCCTAATCTGTAATCTAGGCCGTTTTTAGGCAAAAGTCTATTAGACTATTAAAGCTACGTCTTCACCTCGGAAGTTCTTCCTTTGTTTAAGGAAATCTCATCACATATTTTACCATCAAAAATCAGCAGCTCAAATGTTGATATACTGTCAAAAGTAGAATTATTCCCGAGATTTTAAACATAAAAATATATTTTCACGCCATTCACAACACAGGGGTAGACAGAGGTCTAGTCTTTATAATTAAGTCCCTTCGACCCACCTTCCACCGAAGACATTTTTCGGGATAACGTGACAGGTAATGAGCCCGTCGCCGTCATTATATCCAAGTCAACGATATAATCGTACATAAGTTTTTGAAAAAACTCATTGGTACGAGCCTGCCACTTGGGCATCGAACTCGAACCTCTTGACTCGGCTGTAGTGACTTATTTTAAACTTCAATAGCTAAAACAAAACAATTTAATCAAATAATGTTTTAATCAAAGAAACTTTTTGACAGAGTAAAACTATATTAGTCCTATGAAGTGTTGTATAATGTTAATATATGCAGGATCTAAATCACTAACATACAATTCACCAGAAATTATAGATGAACAGACTTTACGTAGACAATGAATTCAATATTTTTAAATTTAGCTGAGAACAATGACATCTCGATTAAAATAGTTATTGATTTCCTAACAGTAATGAAAATTATAATGCTGTAGCATACACACCATTTAATGACGTGCCTGGCTGTTCAACAAAATATCCAAGAAGTTACTACTATATGGTCGAATGTAATTAGCATTGTAAGATTTGATGCCCCCATTTTTTTTAAATGGCCAGGCATCGGGGGCATATTTGAAAGTGGCCAGTACCCACGCCATCACAATCATCGCTTTTACGCTGGCTATAACGAACACTATGCCTAGAATTATCTTGAGCAAACCGAATTTCGCTGCAACCATTACACCAAGATGGGCTGCAACAAAAAAATTTTGTTCAACTATTTTTATTTCTGATTTTTAATTGTTAATTTCACGGTACCGCATTGTGCGATGATATTGATAATAGTAATTCTTTATATCAGTCTAAGTTCATAGATTACATGTTAAAATGTTACAGTCATAGACATAAACACATTCTTCTCTATATCTGTGTTATATCTATGTTATTTTAATGAACCAATTACTTTTTAGTGATAGCCTTTTACAATACATAGGCATACTATACTAGTATAATTAATATTTTCAAAAGTATCGTATTCATTCTAATTATTCTTTATTGCTCGAAGTAATAATCAAGATGTTCTAGAATGCTTCGATACTTAGAAGTGTATTAAGAAATTGAGGAATTTGTAGAGATTTTACGATCAGTTTTCTCAGACGACTCCATTACAGCTGGTACGTGAAGAAAATTACTAATACTATAACGATATAAATAACATTTAAATCCACCATAGATATTGCCTACATTCATCCTATTTCAATTTATAATATAACTATTAAAAATTCTAGTTCTGTTATCTAGAATCTTAACCAAATTGCTTAGATGACCGATATTTGAAATTCGAATTGACTAAAGAATGTTTATATAAACTTTCAACTATGTTCAAATATCGATTTTGATAATATAACTATGTCTGTATTTCAATATAGACACAACAGAAAATGTTATTAGTTTAAAGCCCAGTTCCTGCCCACGGCTTTTAAAATCCTTTATTCGAACTAAGAAATCTGTATGTGAAATGTTCATGTATCGATTGTAAGTTTTTAAAGAGAAATAAGTATTTATTTCGGAATATCTCTTTTATCAATGGCCTCTACACACAAGACACATAATTAAATACAATAGACAACCAAATAGGCGAGTTGGCAATGACTCAGCCTTCGATTGCCTTTATATTGTACAGATTGCTTGGACATTAAGACGGTGATAACCTCACCACCTGTCACGTTGAACCAAATGTGACCAGTTGTATTACGTGAAGATTAAAATAAATAAAGCGACAACCATGAAAACCCAACTGTAGAACTATCTCAGAAGCGATCAACCGGGAATCTAATAGAAGTAATTACCTCAAAATTAGCGATACTTCGGAAGTCGTTGTTTACGCCACTCGACCATCGATTGCCAATGTATAAATTCTCTCCGGAATACTTCGTCATCCACCTGACAAATTTTTCTTCGAAACATAAAAGTATCATGACATGTTAATGCTCACTTTACGTTTTATGCCGTAATACCGTATCATGTATTCCAAAAGCATCTTTAAAGACACCCGTTCACTTATCTTACGGCCATTCGATTACTTGTTACTATCATTTTACAGTAAAAGCCTACGTACAATGCCTAACAACGGATACGGTGCCATAAACCGCATATGTATCCGGTGCGAGCCATTAAAGCCCGTATTTCTGCTACGTTTGGCGTGAAATTGCATGAAAAAGGTTTCGCTCTCCTTCCTATACTGTAAAGCAGGCGGTTAGCATTATAATGGAAGCGGAGCGCTATAGAACACAATGATTGAAAGCAACAGTGAGGAAGTTTCCTTTGTTCGAAACATATTTTTTTAATATTTTACGCATTTTCCAATAATGTGTATACAGGAATCGGAATGGAGATAAAATTAGCTTGCAAAATATAAAAAAAAATAACTTCACGCAATTCCCAATAAAGGGGTAGACAGAGGTCAAGTCTAGACAATTAAGTCCCTTTGACCCACCTTCCACCGAAGATATTTTCGGTACAACGTGACAGGTGGTGAGCCCGTCGCCGTCTTTATGTCCAAGCCAACGATGAAATTCCTACATAAGTTTTTGAAAAACTCATTGGTACTGCCACCTGGGGATCGAACTCGGGTCTCTCGACTCGAAATTCCGACCACCCAACAACTCGGCTATCGTGACTTGCAAAATATAATATAATAATAATAAGGCGTAGAGAAGTGACGACCTCTTTGCCCACCAACGTAAACTGGGTGACAAAAAATGTTGCGTCGGCGCAGTCAGTCCGCCCCTAGCCCAGAGGTGTTTGTGCCGTGCCTCGGCAAGTGCAATATGAGGGTGCATAGGTCCGTCTGTGCGAATGGCCACACTAAATGAAACGGTACCGGTCTGGGGGCGTCTTCCGTTAAATGACGCCCCAAAACACTATGGATGATGGACACACATAGAATGTGCATAGGGCCGCTGCTTGGGGGCCACGGAACAAAACCTGGCAGACTGAGTTCGGTACATCATCCGCTCTAACATATTCGATGATGCCGAACTCGAACGACTAAGACGTGAAGCTGTTCCTTCGTCGAATGAGAATGCTACGGTTGGGAGTGTAGCTCCACCAATTGCAACCATTTCTGCAGGTGTGGATGCTACCGTAGACCTTCCGGCCGCTGTTGATTCGGGCGGCGAGGGAACAGTTTCCCAAGACATAGAGCAAATGAGGAGCATATTGGAGGAGGCGATAATGGAAACGGAATGGATAATGGAAAATCGGCCACGACTTCCCGGCATAGCCCTAAGCAAGCGAAACAGGGCTGTCGTAGGGGCACTAAACCCAATGCTGGCTACCTATTTGGAAACCAGCCGGGACCTTTGCGATACGGACGCAATTATTTTCGCCGCTGCATTGGCAGCCTGCCGTATTGTTGGCGCCAAAATTTCTTCGGTTGGACGCGCTACTAACCAAAGTAACGCCATCCCAGCGTGGAGAAGAAGAATTGAAGACCGTATCGCAAAGACAAAGGCCCTAATCAGAAGGCTGACAAGCTTCAGTTCGGGAAATAGTAGGTCGAGAATTGTGCGCGCCGTCAGGTTAGCGTTTGCTGGGTCAGATTTTACATTTTCCCAGCCAAACATGGCAAAAGTTGACGGAGCGCATAGACGACCTGAAGCAAAGAATTGCAGCCTGGGGAAAGCGGATTCGGCGATATAAGGAGAGGTTTAAACGGTTCAACCAGAATCATCTCTTTCAGAGTGACCAAAAGAGGCTCTACAAATCATTGGAGCGACCTGGAACATGTGAAACAGGTCAAAAATCAGATCAATCTGATATTGTGACCTTTTGGCGAAACCTATGGTCAGAGCCTGTTATCCACAGCGAGGGCCGTTGGACGGAAACCGTTGAGGATCAGTGTGCACTAATTAAACCCATGGATCCCGTCGTTATTACACCAGACGACGTAGCTGAGGCAGTCCGTAGAGCACCGAACTGGAAAAGTCTGGGGCTCGACGGATTGCAGCACTACTGGTTGAAGGGGTTCATGGTGTGTCATGCAATACTGGCACGGCAGTTCCAAGAGGCTCTCGACCATAAGTCGCTCCCAAGCCTCTTCAGCACTGGAGTCACTCATTTGGTTCCTAAAAACCTGGTTACCACAGACCCGAGCAAGTACCGCCCCATCACGTGTCTGCCCACCATTTACAAGACACTGACATCTATTCTGAGCGCGAAGATTACCCGACACGTTAATTTAAATCGGATCATGTCGCATGCTCAGAGTGGATGTCGGAGCGGTGGTCGTGAGACCAAGTAACCACTCCTCATTGACGCGGTCATCGGCAAGGTGGTGATTATAGAAAGGCGTTTGACTCGGTGCCCATACATGGCTAAAGAGGGTCCTCGAGCTGTACAAAGTCCACTGTACAGTCAGAGACTTCCTCGAGCACTGTATGGGGCAATGGAGCACGAACCTTTGTCATCTAGGCGTGCGGATGACGGCTGCGGAACACCGGATAAGGATACGACGGGGTATTTTCCAGGGCGATTGTTTGAGCCCAATATGGTTTTGCCTCTCCCTGAATCCTCTTAGTACACTGCTGGAGGGATCAGGGAGAGGATTTCAAATTCGGAGAGGAGGGACAAAAGCTATTCACCTTTTCTACATGGATGACCTCAAGCTATTCGCCTCCAATAGCTCCCATTTGGTGGAATTGCTTGGAATCACATGTGATTTCAGCAATTCTATCAAGATGGAGCTTGGGACGGATAAGTGTGCGGTTCTTCATGTTGAAAGGGGCAGGGTCACTAACACCGCCAACATACGGACCCTTTCCGAGTCAGATACATACCGATACCTGGGTATGTCACAAAACTTGGGTGTCGATGAGGGTGGCTTGAAGCAGTCGGTTTGCGGAGTGTTTTTTGCACGCCTGGCAAAAGTGCTTAATAGCTTTTTGTCAGGCGTGAACAAGGCACGCGCCTTCAACGGCTGGGTCATGCCAGTCCTGATTTATACCTTCGGTATACTCAGGTGGACTCAAACCGACCTTAAAGCCCTAGATCTAAAAGTCCGCACCACTATGACGTCTCACAGGATGCATCATCCGAGGTCGTCAGTGATGAGGCTGTACTTACCGCGGAAGCATGGCGGACGGGGCTTTTTAAGCCCCCTTACTATGCATAATCGCGAGGTATACAGCCTCCGTAACTTCTTCCTAGCGAAATCGGATGATTCGTTCTACGCAGACGTCATTATGAGTGATAAAGGCCTTACCCCTCTATCCTTGGCCGACGAGCAATGGCAGGGCCCGGGAGCACAGAGCGTTTCCGACCGGGTGACCATATGGAAGGAAAAACAGCTCCATGGGAGGTTCTACAAGGTTCTACATGAGCCGTTCGTAGATACTGTCGCCTCCCTTAACTGGTTACGTTTCGGTGACCTCTTTGGGGAAACCGAGGGTTTTGTCTGTGCGATACAGGATCAGGTTATTAAGACGAACAACTATCGGAGATACATCCTAAGGGATGGCACCGTCGACATCTGTCGAGCTTGTCGCCATCCTGAGGAGTCGCTTCGGCATGTCATCTCCGGTTGTTCCATGCTTTCTAACTCTGAGTATCTGCATAGACACAAATTAGTAGCCAGGATTTTACATCAGGAGCTCGCCCTTAAATACGGTCTCGTCGGACGGAAACTGCCTTACTATAAGTACTCTCCGGAGGCCGTGCTCGAAAATGACCGCGCCAGGCTCTATTGGGACCGGTCCATCATCACGGACGGGACGATTCTGGCAAATAAGCCTGATATCGTGTTGATGGACCGGGCACAGTCAAGGATATTTTTGGTGAACATTACCATCCCGTATGACGAGAACCTCGTGAAAGTCGAAACAGACAAAAAGACGAATTATCTGGACCTGGCTCACGAGGTGACCGACATGTGGGGTGGGGTGCCCGCTGAAATTATTCCTATAGTTGTTTCTGCGAATGGATTAATCCCAGTCAGCCTCGCTGAACATCTAAGGCGACTGGGACGGTAACGGACCGCTCCGAGCTAAAATGCAGAAGGCGGTGCTCCTCGATACAGCCCGCATCGGCCGCCGGTTTCTCTCCCTGTCGCCCTAACCCTCCGGCCGTCTGGTCTCCCCTGCCGAGGGCTTCCGTCTGGTTGGGTCTTAATATTTATTTATTATTTTTATGTATTTTTATGGGTTTATTACGTATATATTTTATAATACTTTATTTATTTTATTTTATGTATTTTTATTTTTATGTATTTAAAACCCAACCAGACGAGAAAATATAACAAATACCCCGGATTAATAATAATAATGTTTATTTCAGGCCAATAGGCTATATTGTAAAATATGAAGTTTTTTTCCTTTTTATCTACTCTTTAGTGAGTATTAAAGTTTCATGTTAAAGGGAGGAAACTCCAAAGATAACGAAGAATGTTTGCCATTCCAGGCTTAGAGACAAAATTTTGCGTACTATGCCAAAAATTCGTATATTCTAACTAACTTGTAGATTTCAAAGATACAGCGGTAGTCGAAAAATTTAATTTCAATTATAAAAATAGTATATTATATAGTAAATTATGACTAGACATACTATAAAATGATAACTTATAAGTCTAGACTTATTAGTTACTAACCTATTTGAGGTGACAAAGAATACTCGCAAATATATTTGCACGAGTTAAAATAACAATGATAAGGGAAATAAAACAAAAATAATAAGAACTGCAGACCTGATATAACCAGACCCCCACGAGCAGTACAATTGTATGCTGCAAGTAATAAGAACTGCAGACCTGATATAACCAGACCCCCACGAGCAGTACAATTGTATGCTGCAAGTGACTGTCCTACTCCATAGAAGAGTTGAGTTGAATGTCAACTACATTTATAAAAAAAAATATCTTCACGCAATTCCCAATACAGGGTTAGACAGAGGTCTAGTCTAGACAATTAAGTCCCTTCGACCCATATTCCACCGAAGATATTTTCGGGACAACGTGACAGGTGGTGAGCCCGTCGATGTCTTTATGTCCAAGCCAACGACATAATTCGTACATAAGCTTTTTTTATAAAACCCATTGGTACGAGCCTGCCACCTGGGGATCGAACTCGGGTCTCTCGACTCGAAATTTACATTTAAAAAACTACATTTATATACTGTAATTATTGAGAACTTACTTAAAATCGCATATTTCGCTTTGCCTCTTCCTTCCTCAACTTCTTTAGTTTCCTCACTGTTCACCGAATTCGCAACTAGTAATATTAGAACAAAAACAAATCGCTCCATTGTACGATTCTTCATTGCAAATTTATTCAATACTGTTGTTTTAGACTTCGACCACTCAAGAATATTTATTGAGTTATTTATTCATAAAGACCTTTTCGATTTTTCTATTATTTTCGCTTTTAGAATTACAAGTATTCTGGACAATGAACGAGCGTGCAATGGCGTATCGGTTACATGAAAAAGCCTAACTCTGTATGTGATAATGAAGCGATAAATAGTAAAGTCAACGTGAAAGTGTTGAACAGTGAATACATCCTATTACGTAAATACATAGATTTTACGTAATTTAAAGAGAGTTTTAAAATTTCCCAGGTTGTGATTGAAAATATATGTAATATCTATTAACGTAAGCAGCAGGGGTTTGTTCAATGGTATAAAATCATTACTTACAATTAAATAATAGAGTAGTAATAAAAATTCACGATAGCCGAGTGACTGGGTGATTGGATTTTCGAGTCAAGGGACCCGAGTTCGATCCCCAGGTCCCAGGGTCGTACCAATGGGTTTTTCAAAAACTTATGTACGAATTATATCGTGGGCTAGGACATAGAGACAGCGACGGACTCACCACCTGTCATGTTGTCCCGAAAATATCTTCGGTGGTCGGTGGATCAAAGGAACTTAATTTTCTAGACTAGACCTCTGTCTACCCCTGTATTGGGAATTGTGTGTAGATATTTTACATAAAAACGAAAAGTATGTGTTTATGTATTCCAAAAACATAATCATTTATAATTCTCAAATGAGGATATTGAAATATAATGTCTCAATCGAATAATGCTTTCCCATAAATAAAGCCGTTATTATGTGGTATTGGCGTTAAAATGCATTTCTTCCCGTGGGTACCGTAGGCTAAATTAGTAACAATGGTAACGACAACAGAAAATTTAAATCCCATCCATGTCGGTTGATATTCAATTTTTCATTTCTCAATAAATTTGAACTGGAAGGTTAAGAATTAACCTTTTAATTCATGTGTTCTTCAGTAAATAAACATCAGTTTAGTCACCCTTTGACTCACTTTCCATCGTAGCGTTTTTGTGACAATATGGCACATGGCGAGCCTACCACTGTCTTTGTGTCCATTGTGTCCAACTCAACGGCACAATATTCTCATAGATATAGAATTGAACAGGTAAATATTCACGATAGCCAAGGGGTTTGGTGGTCGGAATTTCGAGTCGAGAGTCCCGAGTTCTATCCCCAGGCTCGTACCAATAGGTTTTTCAAAAACTTATATCCGAATTATATCGTTGGCTTGAACATAAAGACGGCGACGGGCTCACCACCTGTCACGTTGTCCCGAAAATATCTTCGGTGGAAGGTGGATCAAAGGGACTTAATTGTCTAGACTAGACCTCTGTCTACCCCGATATTGGGAATTGCGTGAAGATATTTATTTTTAAACATTCATATAAACATATAACCATCCATGACTAGAGCATATTTTCATATTAGCGTATAAATATTTGCCTAGCGGGATTTGAACCCACTACCCATTGCGTCAATGACACGAACACTGGTCTATCTTGTCATGACATAACATGAATTAATCTTATTCATTCATATTTTTCTATATCTTACAGTAGTAATGTAATAACAATTTTGCTATGTAATTGACGTGCCCCATCTAAGTAATAAAGACAGACACGATTGATTACGGTTCCGAAAAGTATTGGAGCGTAATTCCCGACTCTGACACGACAGATAAACCAATAATTTGTGTCACGAATTTAGGTTTCGAACAGTCACGATTAAACCGGACTGACGCTGGTCGCAAATCCATTTAATCTGTTATGGCGTGCGTCAAACCTCGAGTGATGTTAATCCTGACCATGTGTACTCAAGTATTAAGATTAAAAAGCATATACTATCGAAATATAAAGATATATACACTTATTTATATATTATAAAAACCTTTTTACTCAAAATGGAGGCAACTAAAATCTACCTAAATAAGGTACCGAAGTACGCTTTGTGGTATGAAATATCTTACACTAAAGGTGTACTTAATTTTTTTCTTTTTTCGTTTTTTCAACCCACATTTAACCTGAGCTTATTTTGAGATAGGTCGTGAGCCCGACTTCGTCTTTATGTCCACGTCAACGATATAAATAATACATCCATTATCAAAAAAAATACTGCTATGATTCTTCCTCATGGGATCCAATTCAGGTGTCCCAACTCTGATTCCCTACCGGGCTACCGTGACTATTTTAATTATTCAACAAAGGTTCCTTTTTTATAGAAAAGGGAGGCAAACGAGCAGGTGGCTCACGTGATGGTAAGTGATTACCACCGCCCATGAACACCTGCAATACCAGAGTCATAGCAGATTCGTTGCCTCCCACAGAATGCCCCCCCTACCCCAGAATTGTGGGGGAGCAAAATTGTGAGCAGGAGGGGGATGTGTGGGCCACCGGTTACCTGCACTCACCAGACGAAACGCAGAAGTTTGTTAGACTTCTACTTCACACCGGTATTCTGTGAGGTCGTAGTACTTATCCGGTCGAGCCGGCCCATTCAAGCAACAACAAAAGCTGATGCGTGGCTCTACCACTGTGAACTGCATCATGGTTTTTAAATTTGTTGTATAGTTAATAGTAGTGCAATTTAATTAATAAGAGACGAGAAAACATTATTTAATTAAGTGGAAAACGGGCTATTATAAAATTGCCTACTTGTTACTTAAAAATATTGTTATTAGAACTCTTGACTTTTTTTTATACTTGTTTCTTTATAAACAAAATTATATTCCCTGGTGCATAGGAAGTATAAGGTTCTTCGTGGTACTGATCAACTGACAAAGTTGTATGGACTTTTGTTCGCTTCCTATAGTAACAAACCGACACTAATAATGCTTGACTCTATTATGTACAAAGCACAATAGTAGCGGAAGCTTTCGCTTAGCTCGTACAAATCACAGCGACTAACCATTTCTATTCGTATTTGACTGAAATAGAACTTTGATCGCCTCCTTTGCGTTCCACGATACAAAACTAAAGCGAAATCCTTCTCGGATAATACGCAGTAATGTGTATCGTTCCGAAATATCTGCTAGATTATAACTATGCTTTAGTCTGTGTCATCCTCAATTATTACGTATAATCTGTGACAAATTATAATGTGCGAGAAATATTTATTATTATTTAATTATTGTGGGTGTAACATTACATATTTATCTTTGTTGGCGTTTATCATTAGTCCTTCATTTACTTTCTAATTATTTAGGAACCTCCTTCGCTCGCCGCGCACAGTTTTTTTTTTTTATAAATTAGTCTAATGTAATCCTAATACCAATCTGTACAACTACTACAAAGTAATTTTAAATAAAATGATTTTCGGATTTTATCGCGTTTTTTAATTAGTTTTTACAAATTATTTTTATTTCAAATTATTTTACAAATTATTTTTATTTCTGTGCTCGGGTGGCTTACATAACGGAGTCAAGGTGTCGCCTCCTGCTCCGAGGTCCCGGGTTCGATCCTTTGACGCGTTAACGTAGAAAACCACCTTCTAAATTGTCTCGGGTCTCGATGTGTGTGGTCCTTCGTTGTCTCCGGCATAACACAAGTACCATTACTTTGGGATTAGAGCAGTCGTGACTTTTGAATAATAAATTCATACAACAGATAGGGAAATCATCTCATACATGTTTTCCTTCCTATTATATTAAATTGTCTAGGCCTCTGTCTACACAATATTCTGAATGGCGTGATGATATTTTTTTTAACTGAAAATGTAATGACATTTGATATATTAATAAAATGATGGAAATTTCGCAGATGCCCATTCACCCTCCCAATAATATCTCGAAACAGCCTGAAACGTGTTGGTAATCATCGTTAAATTAAGAAGTAATGAGCAATTCGTGTTTACGAGTTAAAGAACTCTGCTGTGGTATCCGGATATCGACAATCGGTTTGTGAACTTCCAATTTTTGATGGGAAATTCATAAAAGTGAATTTAAAAAAATATATAAAAAACTTAACGCTATTCCCAATACAGGGGTAGATATTAAGACACTAGTAAGTCCCTTCGACCCATCTTTCACGGAAAACTTTTTTTGGGTCGACATGACAGGTGGAGAATTTGTTGCCGTCAACTAACGATTAAATCGTACTTAACAAAAAATGTCTTCGCACAATTCTCAATACAGGCAGAAGTCTTGTCTAGACAATTAAGTCCCTTTGACCCACCTTCCACCGAAAATATTTTTCGGGACAACGTGACAGGTGGTGAGCCCGTCATCGTCTTTATGTCCAAGCCGACGATATAATTTATACATAAGTTTTTATAAAACCTATTGGTACGAGCCTGCCACCTGGGGATACCTAGAGGAACTTGGGTCTCTCGACTCGAAATTCCGACCACCCAACCACTGAGCTATCGTGACTTACAAATAGTTCTTGTGTACGATTATAGAAGACATTAGTTATGTATTTTAGTACATTTATCGATATAATTTTGAAATATCGATAAAAGACTACACTAAATCAGTACAAGAGCAATAATGCGAGTTCCATTTTAATAGCCTGCGGGCTAGTTCTAATAACGAAGTAATTAAAGATATAAATTTCGCCCAATAACATCGTATACGATATTTTTATGTCACTATCATTTCTTTAAAGGCCACGGAGTTTTATGTATCGGCTATTTAATTAAGGCTCAAGTGAATAGATATTCTTACCATATTTTTAAGGTTGCCGAGTGGTTGAGTGGTCGGAATTTGAGTAATGAGATTGAGATAAGAGTTCGATCCCTAAGGCACGTACTAATGGGAAGTTACAAATACTTAAGTACGATTTATATCGTTGTGGTCGATTTAATGTCTGCAACAGGCTCAGCATCTTTCACGTTGTCCCAAAAATGTTTTCGGTGAAAGGTGGGCCGAAAAGACTTATTACGTAGATCTCTTTCTGTCCCTGTATTGGGAATAGCGTAAAGATATATTTAAAAAGGAGAAAATGGCAATCAAATGTTGTGAATTCACGATCTGATTTGATTTTGATTTCGTGTACACACGAAACATCAGTGTAGCGCCAGGTGTGTTGATAATGGAATTGGGGAATGGGAAGTAGAATTAGGGATTAATGGGGTAAAGGCCGTGTTGGTATTAGACGCTTAAGAATTTGCCTTTCTTCTCGTGGCTATCATAAGAGGCGGAGTATAAATGGCAACAGAGGACGGGATAATCCTCGCGAAAATACCATACCAAAATAAACAGATCGGTTATAGGAATAATCGTCTAAAGTCCTAGTACCTTATACTACGATCGCCAATTCGCTAGCCGAGCGTAACGATTATGGCAAACCCTCCCACAGAAGAGGTTGGAATCTCTTGTAGGCCGTTATGTATTATAGTCAGCAGAACTATTATAGTATATACTATAATACTACGTAGTATTACATTATGATATACATTATTATAATAACTATTATAGGCATAAGTACATGATACTTCTACTTCACGCGGGTGTTCTGCAAGGTGGCGGTTTGGGTCCCTGTCTGTCTGGCCGATTAACTAAGCAGCTAATGTCACAGCCAGTCTCTATCGCGTATATAAACTAATAACATAAGTATTAGTACTCAGTACAGCAGATTGGTTGGGGGATCGCGTATCACGTAAAATAACAGCCAGTGAATGCCCACAGCTGGACAAAGGCCTTCTCCCAAATATTTGAGCGAGAATATAGCTAGCGAACTTCCGCCAGCTGCTCCGATACGTGTTGGCAAACTTCACAAGTCCTTCACATAATATTTTTAAAAGGCTAAAACGGCAATAAACGGCTAAAATGTTAATTGAAACTGATTACCTCAGTATTGGGGAATGCGTCAGGATAAACAACCATTTAATATACACACTATAATCACTAATAAATCGATGAACTAATTCATTATTTTTGGAATATCTCGGAGCCATATCACCATGCATTAAATTCTAATAAAGCAATGCAAAATATCACTGAATATAGAGTGAGTTAAATTTACCTACCCAATATCTGTAATTTGTAATACTTTCTTCAAGAGACATGCCCTGAGCTACTGAATGTATTTAAATTACTTTAACTGTGGTAGAGCCATGCATCAGCTTTTGTTGTTGCATGAATGGACCAGCTCGACCGGGGAAGTACCACGACCTCACAGAATACGGGCGTGAAGTAGAAGTCTAACAAACTTCTGCGTTTCGTCTGGTGAGTGCAGGTAACCGCAGGCCCCCACACCCTCTTGCCCCCAATTCTGGGGGGGCACTCGAAGGCTGACAATGCATCTGCTATTCCTTTGATATAGCGGGTGTTCACGGGCGGCGGTAGCCATCACATGAGCCACCAGCTCGTTTGCGTCCCTTTTCTATAAAAAAAAAATATAAAATCGACTGCATAATAGTGCTGTGCGATCCATGATAGAAGAAAATAAGAGTTAATACTGAGTACTGTTATGGGTGAAGTACGAAAAATGGTCGTAGCAGCTGCTAACAAGAGGGCTGATTCTCTCGCTCAACGGTTTAATCTAGCCATTCAAAGTGGAAATGCAGCCAGAGTTCTTGGTACCATGCCACGTGGTGTAGAGCTCTAGGATTATTGTAGTATTAAGTTTTTAAGTATTGTAAATATGAACATAATTTAGTTTCTGTAAATAAGGTATTTATTAAGTAACGATAGCCGAGTGGTTGGGCGGTCGGAATTTCAAGTCGAGAGACCCGAGGTCGATCCTCAGGTGGCAGGCTCGTACCATTGGGTTTTCCGGAAACTTATGTACGAATTATATCGTTGGCTTGGACATAAAGGCGGCGACGGGCTCACTACCTGTCACGTTGTCCCGAAAATATCTTCGGTGGAAGGTGGGTCGAAGGGACTTAATTGTCTAGACTAGACCTCTGTCTACCCCTGTATTGGGAATAGCGTGAAGATATTTATTTATATTTATTTTTCGGTATAGTTAGGCGTCAATAGGATTTGCACCACAGTGCAGGCAATGATACTAGGCTGCTCGTCATCGATTTGCTACATTTTAGTTTTTTTATTTTTCAATATGGTTATCACGCCATCTTTCAGATGCTATTGCGACTCCCAACTATTTTAGCAGAAAACGCTAAAAAAGTTGCTTCTTACGAAATCTGTGATAAGAGAATCAGTGGTAAATATCATTTGGTGTCGGTGTAAGAAATTACACTACACACCATCACAACGACATAGCAACCAAGTTGGGTGGAATTATAATCTAGAAACAAAAGTTCAACCTCTTAAGATAGCCTAATAAAAACTAGGCACTTTGAAAATCTACTAAGGTCATTTTACGAGCACCACATAAAGAAGGTGGGGGCACGACACCCGGTCTCGTTTATCCTGAGAGTCGTAAATAACTTTCACGGTTTCATTAAGTTTAAATCTTATTTAATTTACGACATATAAAATGCATCACAAATTTATACAGCTCTCTCCTGGCTTCTTCCAGCCATCGGCGCTTCTCTTTACGGCTACTTGAGAATTATTTATTGTATCCTATTTACATTTAAGAGGATTCCTGTCCACTTAAGAAAAGTACCTTAAGTATTCTATGGGAGATCGTTAACGTCACTTTTGCTTAAGTTCTTTTTTTTAAATCATGCTTTCATAAAACGTGTTTAATTCATAATGGTCATAAAATTTAATTGAATCTTTATCCGTTGATTTATATATCGGACATGTTATTAAATTTGCCTTACATGACTTTGCATTTTTGGTAAAAAGTTGTGGGTGTCAGCTCAAAGTCTTTTCACGGAGCTATTCGGTAGGGAACCGCAACATTGATCCACTCTTTCAGTGGCAGATAATCGATAGTCATAGATGAGTCCTGAGTCCTGGGCACCATATTTAGCATTGAAGAAAGAAAGAAAGAAAATATTTTATTTGTTACCACAATACAAAAATAACAAGTGAGAAAATAAAATCAAAAATAGTAAATAAATAATACAAAGATTTTGCAATGTGGCCACAAAAAGGTGGCCGACCGAAACACTCCGAAAGGAGTGTTGCCAGTTCCGAGGTCCCGGGGTCGATTCTTGGTCGGGTCAATATAGAAAACAATTTCTCGGGTCTGGGCATTTGTGGTGCCTTCTTTGTTTCTGGTTCCATAATACAAGTGGTTAACCTGCTTACTTTGGGATCAAAGTAATGTATGTGATGTTGTCCCTGTTTACCCACCTTCCACCGAAGATATTTTCGGGACAACG
Organism: Sericinus montela; assembly: GCA_029286605.1. Taxonomy (NCBI): domain Eukaryota; kingdom Metazoa; phylum Arthropoda; class Insecta; order Lepidoptera; family Papilionidae; genus Sericinus; species Sericinus montela. The sequence continues at coordinate 6,637,331 of JAGSMR010000016.1, forward strand.
TGACAGTGTATGTGTGTGTGTGTAGCATATATACAAGATTCGCTCGGTTAAAATAATAAGAATTTTATTCCTACAGTAACGATAGTAATAATAAATTTTATTATCTGGTTGCTTCTTGTACAAAAAAAATGGTCTCACGGAACGTCATAAATCATAAGCCTTATCTCTATTTGAAGACAAAATCTCTCGAGCTCGGATGGTTCAGACTTGTAATTTATCATTATAAGTGGACACACAAGAATCCGTCCGATTTTCTTTAGGTTGTGTGTTGACCTTTGCTATAGAAAGTATGAAAGGACAACATCGACGAAATAAATATTTCAAGCACTTATACTACATCATGACGATTGAAATAAATAATAGATGGAAATGGCTAAATCGTACACAAACACAAACGAAAACGTGTAGTAATTTTTTTGTAATATATTTTACGACGGTGTGTTGGAAAACACTCCGGAATCATACTTATTGGTTCTAACTGAAAACCAGCGCTGTGGTGTCTATGTGGAGCCTATCAGGGACTATGTGTAAGGATATAATAGTATTAAAATAATAAATATCTTCACGCAATTCCCAATACAGGGGTAGACAGAGGTCTAGTCTAGACAATTAAGTCCCTTCGACCCACCTTCCACCGAAGATATTTTTGGGACAACGTGACAGGTGGTGATCCCGTCGCCGTCTTTATGTCCAGGCCAAATATATAATTCGTACGTTTATACGTACGTTTTGAGAAACCTATGGAATTGCGTGAAGATATTTTTATGTAAGTATCGCGATATTTGGCGATCTGTTCTTTTTGCTTAGCCTATCAGGGACTATGTGTAAGGATATAATAGTATTGTTTATGGTAAGCATTACTCACAAAAAAATCCGCGAAGTTTTATGTCTGACTAATATATGCAATTTTATTGTTTTTTTAAAGCATATTTATGTGACACTTTTATGTGATTAAATTAAAGAGAAAAAAGTTAAAATTTCAACTGACACGGGCGGGATTCGAACCCGCGACCTTCACCGATCCGTGACGCTTTTACCTCCGAGCCACCGTGTCTTACACACATCAGTTGAAATTTTAAATCTGTATTCTCTTATATTACTTATGCCGTGTTTATTGGCACAGGCGCCATCTATTATCCCTTTTGCAAGTGACAATTTGATAATCCTGACTTTTCAGTTAGGAATTATCAATACGATAACGCCAACTTAATTTTTATTATGCAATTTTATTGATTTTTAAAGCATATTTATGCTGAACTTTTATGTGATTAAATTAAAGAGACGAAAGTTAAAATTTCAACTTTTTTTCTATTTAATTTAATCTAACTAATATAGTTAAGCCTATATATAGTTAATCATTTTTAGATTATACATCTACACTCACTCACCACCAGTGGCGTTGTCCCAAAATAATGTCCGGGGAATTGTGAGTCCAAAAGACTAAAAATTGTCTTTACCTCTGACGAGTCCAATATGTCAAAAACCTCTATAACAATGAGCAAGGCAACATCCGTGTCTCTTAAACATATTTACTTTAATTAAAATCTTGCCTACAATCGCCACGAGACCTCAATTGAAAAGGTAATCTAAATTCAATGTAAATTTTTATAGCAAACACAGCCATTCCACGCGTAGTGTTTTTTTAAAGTGTCCCCTCGACGAAAGAGCGTAAATAAATGAGTGACACTGTGTTGTTCCTGTTTCAATTATGTTTTTAGATTTTAATTTTTTTTAATGTCATGAACATCGAGTGGTTAGATGATCGAGTGAAAGACCCGAGGTCGATCAGGTGGAAGGCTCGTACCAATGGCTTTTTTTCTTCAAAAACTTATATGTACGATTTATATCTTTAGCTTGGACATAGAGACGGCGACGGGCTCGCCACCTGTCGCGTTGTCCTAAAAAAGTTTTCGTTGGAAGGTGGGTCGAAAATCTACCTCTGTGTCTATGTTGTAAACGCAGTGAAGATATTATTTTGGAAGTCTAACAACCTAAGCAAGTATCCAGGGCATGATCCAGTGATTTTGATTGTTACCCATCCCTCTGACTGCAAGATAGCAGCAAGATCAAAATCAAGCAAAATGGAGTTAACAGAATCATTCTATTAGACTTCACTTCCTTGAAGGGGTTATATATATTAAAACCCTGTCATCATCCATCATACCCTTTTCCTCATATGAAAATAATTTGTCAAATTTAAGTGGAAAAAAGTATAAGAACGGACAATTCATCATTCTGTTATATGAAACAATAATTTAGTTCTTGTCCCACATTTATGATCGATGGGTATATTTAAAATCGATGTTTATATATTTTCAAGGAGATAATGAACAACTTCAAAATTTCAAAATATAGGAGACCAAAATTCAGGTATAGTCACGATAGCCGAGTGGTTGGGTTGTCGGATTCGAGTCAAGAGACCCGAATTCGATCCCTTGTTACAATGGGTTTTTTTAAAAACTTATGCACGAATTATATCGTTGGCTTGGATATTAAGACGGCGACGGGCTCACCACCTGTCACATTATCCCAAAAATATCTTTGGAGGAATGTTGGTCGAAACACCTTCATTTTCTAGACCTCTGTCTTCCCCTATACTGGGAAAAGCGTTAAGATATTTTTTTAATTCAGTAGACTGGTGACAGGTAGCAGCGCCTAAAGTGCAAGGTTTCTGTTACGGCAATCGCCAACCCACTTGCCCAACGTGGCCAACAGCGTGGCCAATTATAAACCCTTCCGTATGGGAGAAGCATATATCCTGCAAAGGACTTTTACTTACCGTTTTATGGTTATTATGATATATAAAAATAAGTCACGATAGCCGAGTGGTTGGGTGGTCGGACTATCGAGTCAAGAGACCCGAGTTCGATCCCCAGGTGGCAGGCTCGTACCAATGGGTTTTTCAAAAAATCTTATGTACGAATTATAGCGATGGCTTGGACATGAAAACGGCGAAACCTGTCACGTTGTCTCGAAAATATCTCCGGTGGAAGGTGGGTGGAAGGGACTTAATTGTCTAGACTAGGTCTCTGTCTACCCCTGTATTAGATATATATATATATATATATATATATATATATATATATATATATATATATATATATATATATATATATATACATATATATATATATATATATATATATATATATATATATATATATATATATATATATATATATATATATATATATATATATATATATATATATATATATATATATATATATATATATATATATATATATATATATATATATATATATATATATATATATATATATATATATATATATATATAACCCCTTTTTTTTACTAAAACTATAATATAATACTTTATTTATTATAAGAAGGCACCTTCAAGACTGCTTGTTAGTAGCGCGAGTCTTTGTCATAGAAGTCTCTTTCTATGACAAATACTTCAATGGCAGGCTTTCGTTTCGAAGTCTATTTCAAAGTAAAAAGGTATCTGAAGCTAAAAATAAACCTGATTTAGTCGACGTTCCGCTAGCCTTATTAGTGAGAACACTGCCTGTGCTAAGTTAAGGGTCGCGAGTTTCAATTATACTATTGGCAAACCGTGGGGTATACGTGAATGTTCCTGGATTCAATACATATATAGATATAGAATACATTTATAGATAGGGACAACATCACATACATTGCTCCGATCCCAATGTAAGATGCTAAAGCACTTGAGGTATAGAAATCGGAAACAGTGTCTTTTTCTACATTGACCCGACCGGGAATCGAACCCGGGACCTCGAGATGGCATCACATTGAAAACCGATGTTTACGCAACTCGTCCACGGAGGTCATCAAAATGTTAAAAATGTCAAGGTAAATATGTCAATGTTTACATTGACACATTTATCTATGTAAATATGTTTCTGTATTCGAATATATATACCGTTTGCTTGGACTTTAAGATTGCAATAGCCTTACCACCTGTAACGTCCCAAATAGGCTTCAGTGAAAATTAAATCGAAAGCACTTAATTACCTAAAACTCTGTCTACCCCAGTATTGGATCAATGCGGAAATATAAAAAGATATATCCACATACTCTAAAGAAGGCTTTAGAAAGTTGCCCATAAATTTTAAATACAGGTAAATGGGTCGAGTGGCCATACAGCAATTTCCACACGCGCTTCCTTGACACTTAATAATAATAATTCTTCCAAGTTTACCACACTCATAAATATAAAAGTCTCCAAGGGGATGAAAAGTTATGAATATGTTAGGGAACGCATTAAATAACATGAAAATAAGCTAACACACTGTCTACGACCCCAACGTATAATTATGATCACAAAATATACCGCTAAAGTACAACGGCCTGTAAAAGTTTGGATCCGGACGAGAGTCTCTCTCGTTATAGCCGATATATGTAGTTGCCACGCTTGACAAGCGGATTGGCGAACGCGACATCAGACACCTCGCACCTTATAAACTTCTGCCCGTCGCGGATGAGTTATTTTACTTTGATATATTTTGAGATGGTTATCCCGTCATCTCTCGATAGCTGTTTCTATTTTCAAGGCTTCCCTCTTAGTAGAATAGAAAAGAAAATACTGAACAAGCTGTGTGTACACATCAACAATGACAATGACATTAAGTTTCAAGAAATATATAAATAATTTGCATTTTGCTGACAAGAAATAACAATTTGTACTTGTCCACGGTCTAGCAAATATATTTTCTTTTATGGTCAGCTCAGCATGTGATGTGTGAGTATGGTCTTCTCAGCGTTGATTTTCAGCCAAAAGACCAAAGTCGTTTTTTACCATACCTAAGAAAAGAAAGAAAAAATAAACAGGAATAAGTCGCATTTGCGGGCGGAGAAAATCAGTAGGTTTTTATGCTTAATGACATTGTCACTGAGCTTTTTTAAGCATAACATATCAGTTGTATAACATAGCAGTTGTACGACGGATTTGTATATTTGAATTACCTTTGATTTTAAGTACTTTCTTTCTACTTGTCCACTGCCAGGCAAAGGAATATTCTTATAAGGTATATAACTAGCTTATGCCTCAAAGCTAAGGTTTACGAAAATAAAACTCAAATACGTAGGCGAAAGGAGAAATAAATGGGGTATTAGAAAGTGGATTATTTATTATTTATAACGACCATTTAATATGGAACCAAGTTTTGTACGTATCAAGATTTTAATTTTTTATCCCATGAGTTTGGGATCTCTAGCGAGAAGACTATTAAAAAATCTTAAGTTTCTAAGTCTAATCTTGAATCGACCCTTTTTCTTAAGACGGCCCATATGCTGGAGCGTCCTCACGAGTGGCAAAAAGCGATACATAGCGTTCAGCTGATCGCCCAGACAGAACATGAATGAGGACTCAATGTACGATGAGCTAATGGCCGTGGGGCTCTTATTCTCCCAGCGCATCTTGCATTGCGCCACATCCATAAAACAGTGGTTCTGAAACATCAGCGAAGGTTCCCTTGCAACTATACCTGGAACACCACACACCGGTGCGTACGTATCGGGACACTTTGTTGGACATTTGTGATAACAGGAAGACAATGTTGGACTATGCATACGATCTTCACTGATATTAGACGGGATTGTTGTCCAAGGCTGAAAAACTTTAACTGGCCCTGCGACATTTATCAATCTCCTTCGCGTAATTTCATCCACTAAGTCCGGTGCTACTTCACGCATTGGTAAATCTAAAACGTGAGTTGCCGCGAAAAATGTATCTATTGATGCGTTAATATCATTTTTATTATCCAACATATTTGTGTTGACTATTACAATATTTCTCGTAATTACTTCTTTGTGTATTTTATCAGATGATCGAAGTTCATCATTTTTCGAAATAAGAGAATTATTTTTCAGTATCTCTTCACAAATAAAGACATCGGTTTCTACAAATGTCACGTTTGCATAACAATTGTATCTCAGGAGCTCACATTCGTTTTCAAATGATCTTATTCTAAATCCAACTCCGTCTTTTCTTATTCCGCAAATACTATGTGGATTGTTTATTAATCCGCAATTGATTTTAGAACAATCTTGGTTATCTTTCAAGGTATTTCTGTATGTTTCATCATTAATTTCATTATTTAACTCCAGAGTTTTATATGAATTACTTTGAAATGATTTCACACAGTATTCTAAATTGATAATACCATAAGCCTTAGTCTCCTCTACCTCACAGCCATATTTCAGTAACTGACACTCGTTGTCGAATAATTTCAACCTAAAACCTTCGAGTTCTGTTCTTATTCCACATACCTTAACATCAGAAGATTCGTCACATTCAAGATCTTTACAAAAAATCGTTTTGTCGTCATTTTTTACCCTCGATTCGACTGAGTAAACTAAACTTATAACAAGGATATAGTACGGTTCCATGCAGTGTTAACTCAAAATTTTTACAATGCGTATTATTGTGTGAGACACGATTGCGATAAAGTATTATTGGTACTTAAGGTTAGTAAAAAACTATTAAATTAGAATTTTCATTAGCATTGAATAGTGCCATTTTGCGTTTTATTTATTTTTACAAACTTTATATTTCAGCTTGAGAAGTACATAGGCTATTTTTATTCCTGAAAAAAGTTAAAGGATTTCGCTAATTTATTTAAATTTTATAAAGGTGACATAAATAAGAACAATATATATAAATGTAAACAACATCAAATATTGCTCTGAGGTGATTAAGGCACCCCGTGATAATGTACAAAAAATGTTTTTTCATGCATTGGTCCATCCGGGAATCGAACCAGGGACATTTAAAACTTATAACTTAAAAATCATACGTGCCACTATTCCAATAATACATACTTAAACTTGAATTTTAGTCATTATCCAAAAATCGTATAACGTCCCTAGAGAAGAAGAAAAGAAGAGAAAGAACACACCAAACAAATTATTTTAAAATATATATTGTGGCCGATGTGTGGTATCGTTTATAACTTTAAAATATATTATTTATTATACCGATAGATGAATAAATAACCATCTGAAATAAATGATTTTCGTATTTTATCACGTTTTTTATTTAGTTTTTAACAAACTGTTTATATTTTCTGACGTTTAGGATGCTTTACAGCATCCGTGTAAATGGTCTCACAGAGACTGATCAGGTATAAAAAACGCGATAGAATCCGAAAATTCAATTTATTTTAGATGTGTAGTGTTATATAAGAAATCATTAGAATAACCGTCTTTAAAAATACGAGATCCAAAAGGAATAGCGATGAATATCCTTAGACTCTAAGATGCGTGTAGTTTGGTACATTTATTGTTAATCCACTTGCCTAGCGTAACTATTATTTTCCTCTTTCTCACTCATCCGCGACCCCACATGAGCTGGCTGCTCTCCTCGGTAGTGAATAATTTATTTCCCTCTCCTTTCTGGCTAGGCTCCAAACCCACACCGTCAACGAAGTGCAATAGAAAACAGGCCTTTAAATAAGTAAGATATGCTTATGCCAATAAATTATTTTAGCTTAGAACCGTTCATTGAATTTTAGGTTAATAAAATAGTTCGCGGTAGGTCTCGAGGTGATGTTAATTTTAAGCTTTCCTGCAATTCAATCACTTATTAAACCAAACAAAAGTATGTACTTGTATTCCTTATAATAATATAATATCATTAATTCTCGATTTCATTATTGGCTAATTATTAACGAATGAATGAGCAACTGATTAATATCTGATATCCTGTTTGTTAGTACTCACATTTATTAAGTTTTCATTTTCATGATATAATTTTTATATATATGTTTCTGAAAATTACAAAAAAGCTGAAAATAAACTATTGAAGATGATAATGATTTCTTGTATTTACGCGAATACTAAACATTTAAAATAAAACGGTTTTCGGATTTTATCGCGTTTATAATTAGTTTTACAAACTATTTTCATTTCCCGACGTTTCGGATGCTTTACAGCAACCGTGGTCACGGGGGGAAATTCAAAATGATACTTTTTTTTATAGAAAAGGGAAGCAAATGAGCAGTTGGCTCACGTGATGGTAAGTGATTACCACCGCCCATAAACACCCGCAATACCAGAGGCATAGCAGATGCGTTGCCGCCCTTAGAGTGCCCCCCCCCCCAGGATTGGGAGCGAGGGTGTGTGCTGCACTCACCAGACAAAACGCAGAAGTTTGTTGGACTTCTACTTCACGCCGGTATTCTGTGAGGTCGTGGTACTTCCCCGGTCGAGCCAGCCCATTCATGCAATAGCAAAAGCTGATGCGTGGGTCTACCACTGTATTTCCAATTAATATTAGTTTTTTTTATTGCCTTTTGGTATTGGAGAGAGAATTAATAAGCGCCTTTTGTTCTCAGAGGTGTGTCGTAGTATGGCTATCGTGGCTTTTCCTTTAATTATAACATAAAAGTAAATCACGATGGCCGAGTGATGGGGTAATTGAAACTCCAATAGAGAGACGTGAGTTCGATCCCTAGATGATAGGGTTATATCAATTGGTTTTTTACTTATTCACAAACTTATGTACGATTTATTTCGGTGACTTGGACATAAACACAAGCTCATCACCTGTCACGTTGCCTCAAAAAAGTGTTTTCTGGAAAGGTGGGTCGAAAGGACTTTACTGTCTAGACCTCCTATATTTTTGGGACAGCGTTACAGGTGGTGAGCCCGTCGCCGTCTTTATGTCCAAGCCATCGATATAAATCGTAGACAAGTTTTTGAAAAAATCTATTTGAACGAGCCTTGGGGATCGAGCTCGAGTCTCTTGACTCGAATTCCGATTACCCAACCACTCGGCTATCGTAACTCTTAACAATTTTAATAATGCCTGCTCGGGCGTCAAACCTCCGTCTTTTGAGATATAATCGCCTTTAACCACTAGGCTAAAATCTTTTATTTCTGTGATAGTAAACTTCAATAAAAATTGGTCTAAACTTGTTTACTTACTATATTTATGGATCATCTATCATTTTCAGGTAATACTGCTTTGATATTTCCGGGATATTGGCCGCCGGGGACGTGTCGTTTATCATCTTACACGGATATTATCGGATTTATCCATCCTATAGCAACATGATATTGCATAATATAAAGTTGCTCATCAAAAAAATATAACTTATCTACAAAAAAAAATGTACACATACGCTTGCATTTATTTGGGAGATTACTCTTTGACTAAGGAGAGCCTTATAATCTAAGGTGACCTTTCTCCACTCTTTCTTGTTATGACTTGTTGGTTGTTGTAACTTGAATATTAGTTACTTTTGGTTTTCACTTTTATATTCTTATTAGAGCCAACACGCTGTCATTGGAAGTTGCATCTTTTACATATCAAATGAACACGGCTTTACCGAAAGTATTCTTCCTTTAGTGTAAGCATTTGATTTCATAAGACATACATAGTGAACAATTTGGAAAATAAAATAAATTTTTTTAATCTCTTATTTAGCATTAAGTAATGATAATCCCTATGACGTCTTCAAATCTGTAAAACTGGATCCTAGTAATTGGAAATAATAAAAAAAAATCTTGGAGTCGTCTAGCTCAATACCACACCCATACCTATTACTGCCGCCAAACATGTATTAACATCTATACATATAAATAAAACAGATGTGTCTGTTTGGAATAATGAAATAACAGTTTTTTACTACATGTATATGAATATGTACGGTACATACACCAAAATAACTTTTTTTTACAACTTGCGTCTGTCTTTCTGTTTGTTCCGGCTAATCTCTGAAACTGCTGGACCGATTTTAACAGGACTTTCACTGACAGATAGCTAATGTTATAAGGAGTAACATAGGCTAATTTTATTTTTGAAATAATTGGGGTTCCGCGTTAAGTGTTAAACTGCTCGCAAAGCCGCGGGGGGCAGCTAGTTTAATAATAAAGAGGTTATATGCTATAAAATCAATAAAAATACATTATATAAAAATGCATTATATAAAGGTAATGATGTTTATTGCCTATTGATGTTTACATAACAGTGAAGTTGTGGACATTGAGTTATCTTATTTTCAGAGTCAGTAATTACGGGCAATTCCATCCATTATAATCCTCCGGTATGACAACACTCGTGTAACTTTCTTTTCAGAGAGACTTTTACCACTTTTACTCACACTGCTCTCATAAATAAGGTAGGTAAAGGCTGGAGGTCATGTATGCACCGCCGGTAATAGTTGAATGCAAAAGCGGGTGAGCGTTAGTATTACCAGACACTTCATAGTAGACGCTGCTGCCTGTCCCGGTTTGCTGGATTTTCTACTGAGAGCTCCCGCCACTACACTGGCACTACACTTGACACATCACCACCATCGATAGTAACGCGACACGTGTTTTACCTCTAAATAAGACATCATCAAGGAAAACTTCTCTTCGTACCAGGTAACGAATGCCATTCATTGACGACCTCCATGGACGACAGGCGTGAACAACGATTTATATGGTACCGCTAGCTCTAACGTTCCGGGTTCAATTCGCAGTGGGGTCATTGTAGACTAACAATTTTTCTACGTCTACGTGATTGGAGCACCTTCATTGTTTCCGATTCCATAACACAAGTGTTTAGACTACTTACTTTGGGATCAGAGCAATGTAAGGGATATAAACTCTATCTATGTATGTATTTATTATTTATTCGTTTGCATGCGAAATAGTGCATTACAATTTTTTTACAACATCTTATTTCATTTGTTTATTTAATTAAATGATCACGCATTTCGCAATAAAGGGGGAGTAGGTATCAGCTCATCGCCATCTCTGTGTCTAAGCAAACGGTTCAAATCGTACAGTTTCCAAAAAAGTCAGGCACAACTATTCGTACTGAGGATTGAACTCGAGTCACTTGCCTCTGTACACTCAGCCACTCGGTTATCGTGCCTAACGTAAACAAGTTGTTCGTCTCGTACGTTCGTGTACGTTTGAACTCGGATTTATCACCGCAGGGTCTGGCACGCTAACTTATTCAGTTACAATCTTAGAACAAGGTAAATTGGCCACCAGAAAGCCACAATTGCAAAACTACACTACTCGGAATTGCTAGTTGTAGTTCTAAATTTAAAGTGAAGTTAAACTTAGAGCGTAGTTCAGTTTGCCGCAAGTTGAGAACTATGTGTGCGCTTGGTTTTTAACCTCCGATTTATAGTCATAAATATAAATTCATGCTAAGCAATTTTTTTTTAAATAAAAAAGGCTGGTTCATAATCAAGTCGTTATTTATTTATAATCAAATCGTACATATGTGTTTGAAAAAACTCATTGGTACGAGAATACCAGCTATAAATCGAACTCGGGTCATTTAACTCATATTCCGATGATCACCGAACCACTTGGCAGTCATGACTTGCTTGTTATTATGCTCGGGCATAATTTTCACTTCACAATTTGTAATAAAAATAAAATAAAGTTATACGAGTATAAGTCACGAAATAACAGTAACTTTAGAGAGATTCAATTATACTAAAGAATATACAACTCATATTTCACTTAAAAAAAACAAATTAATTTTTCTCATTTAATATTTTTATTTACAAGCCAATCGAAGGCACCTCCAATTTCAGAAATGCCTGGAAATCTATTTTCTTGAGAGTGTGTCGCCTCGTGATCCGGTGGGCCATAGCTGTAACCTATGGTGTTGTAGTCAGCGGGCGCTCCATAAACTGGCGATGGTGTGGGTTTAGGTGACTTGTCCTTGAGGAAATAATTCAGGAACAGTCCAAATACATAGAACAGTTTTTGGAAGAACGCCATCATGAAGAACACGGAGGCTGCTTTGAATATCGCCACTTTGGATAATATGAAAAGCAGGATCATACCTGAAAAACGTGTAAAGTGTTATCATTTTATGTAGAACAGAGTAAACTCTGAAATATACTAAACATACCTATGATCTTTTAACGATCAATTTTGAATTTAAATAAATAAATAAATATCTTCACGCAATTCCCAATCCCCTGTATTGACAGACGTCTAGTCTAGACAATTAAGTCCCTTCGACCCACCTTCCACCGAAGATATTTTCGGGACAACGTGACAGGTGCTGAGCCCATTGCCGCCTTTATGTCCAAACCAACGATAAATTTAGAAAATTAAAATGTCATAATAGCCTAGGAGATGGGTGGTCGGAATTCGATTCAAGAGGCTCGAGATCCCCGGGAGGAAGAGGATAGAGTCTTATTAAGGACTTTTTTTTAATTATGTACGATTTATATCGTTATATTGGACATAAAGATGGCAACAGTCTCCCCACCAGTATGTCCAAGTCAATTATTAACCATACAAAGTTTTAAGAAAAAAAAACCTTTGGTACGAGCCTAACTGGTCTCTCAACTGGAATTCTGATCACCCAACCAGTCGGCTATCGTGACTTTCTTTTAGCTTTTCAGAAACGCTACATAATTTCTGGCCACGGTCGTATAAGATTAGCGAACAAGTTATCTCTGGAACGCAACACAGAGCTAGATTATACTAAGTCCTCATTACTTAGGGCAGTGCCGAGTTACTGTAGATATATTTTACACTTAGCATTTCTTGTTTTAGCTAGCGTCATCACTTTAAAATATTAGTGCGGTGGTCAAGCTTCGGTTTGTAAGAAATAGATGGCGCTATACGATGATTTTATTGTACGACAAATTTTCCAGATATATTTGGAATTTAAACAGTTTGTAAAAAATTTTGTCCGAATCCTGAGCTATTCTCAAGAACTTTCGAGAACAATGTTATATACATTTTATATATAAAAAGGAATTCCTATATGAGAATTAACCACATAACTCACGACCTAAGTAGGAAATGTTTTTAATTTTCTTTACCTGAAAGAGACGTTCAAAGACTGAGACAGTATTCAACTCTAAAAAAGTATAGTTTTGTCAATTCCGTTGTGATTAACTCCTGGAAAATCGTGTAATATTTTAAGGACTCATATATATATGTGAGGTAATTAACGACGACCTCCGTGGACGAGTATTTATTAGTGTCGTCAGCTCTAAAGTCCTGGGTTCGATTGCCGAATTGGTCAATGTAGAAAATCATTTGTGATAACTTCACTATTTCCGATACCATAACTCAAATAGAAAAGTCACGATAGCCGAATGGTTGTGTGGTCGGAATTTCGTGTCAAGAGCACTCGGGAGTTCGATCCCCAAGTGGCAGGCTCGTACCATTAGGTTTTTCGAAAACAAACAAATAAAATCGTTGGCTTTGACATAAAGACGGCGACGGGCTCACCACCAAGGTCAAAGGGACTTAGTTGTCTAGACTAGACCTCTGTCTATGCCTGTATTGGGAATTGCGTGAAGATATTTATTTATTTATTTATAACACAAGTATTATAATTACTCCCTTTGGGATCAAAGCGATGTATGTGATATTGTCCCTATATATTTATTTTTTCCGCTATAACTTTTAAATGACTGAACATATTTGGCCCTGATCATCGTTAGGTTCCTTACATCATGCCGCGTGACAACCACATGTTTATGTAATATAGAAAGGGGAATACACTGTAGCCTGTAATACAGTTTTTACTACCACAGGCTACAGAGTATCACATTATGTCGTAATATGTACTACGCGTGGAAAATAATAAACTTCATTCTTTAAAAAAGAAAGATTATTACGCCATATTCATGTATGGTAGCTGAAAAAAATTTCACGTAAGTTTTTTTTAGCAGATGAAATATTTTATTAATTTTTTAATTTGAGAATCTTGTCTTTGCTGACGTAATATTTTCCCTGGCTATAAATCTAAACTTACTTTGTTGAGATTCTTTGAGGGATTAAGTAACGGGACTATCTTTCCTCACGAGTGAAGTTTTATTTAAATCGTTAAGAAATGTTCAGAACATTTGATAATAAATTAAATTAAATAAATATAAATAAATTAATATCTTCTCGTGATTCCCAATAAATGGACAGAGGTCTAGTTTTGACAATGAAGTCCCTTTGACCCACCTTCCACTGAAGATATTTTCGGGACAACGTGACAGATGGTTAGCTCGTCGCCGCCGTTTTTAACGATGTATAAGTTTTTTAAAAACCCTACCACGAGCCTACCACTTGGGGATCGAACACGGAGTTCTTGACTCGAAATTCCGACCACCCAACCACTCGGCTATAGTGACTCTTTCTGATAATTAATCAGTAATATCGCTAATAGCTATGAAAACCCTCTGAATATTAGAAAATACCACACTAAAAAGCAGCCATGTCTGAGATGCGAGGTCTGGAACTATCAACAGCAAGGTTTAGGGCGATTCTTACGATACAAAGAACCACGACAGCTTAGTAGTTGGATGATTGAAATTCGAGTCATGAAACCCAAGTTTGATCAGGTGGTAGGCTCGTATCTTTGGTTTTTTTTTTTTTTCAAAACTTATGTACGATTTATATCGTAGGTTAGGATGTAATGACGGCGACAGGCCCACCACCTGTCAGGTTGTTCCAAAAAATCTGTTTAGAGTAAACAGAGATTTAGACAATTACATCATCAAAACAGAGATCTAGACTAGTATAGGAAATAGCGTGAAAATATTTATGTTAAATTATTTTTGTTTTATGCAGTAGAAATAGAGCACATGCTACCATTTATGTTTAGACTGTTTGTCATATTATATTTCTTTTTTTATGGTGTGCAATAAAGTGTACTCTCTCTCTCTCTCACACACACATCTGTGGGAGAGAGTATGGTGCACTTCGTCTCTTCGGACCAGGTAACATGTGCCATTAATTTATATCATGTAGAATGGTGCATTACAACTGTGTAGTAAGGTCTTTATATAACAAGTTCTTAAGATAAGATAACGACATATACCATATTCTTAGTACCCGTTTTCAATTGTTAGTTACTCACCCCACATGCGAGCGGAACCTTTTTTCTTCTTAGCCCTAGTTTCTTCAACTGCCAATTCACTATTCTCCAAGCAATAACAGCATCCTATCAACAATAACACCACCAATACATACTTTGACATGATTAACGAGTATTTTAAATTTCAATTAGCAGAATTAAAAATAAATAAATTTTTATTTTAAAACATTTGTTTTTTTTATTATTCCTGACGTTTGTACAGATCCGTTCGCGGCCAGTGCGTGTAAATAAATAACAAACCTCTTTTTAATGCGTCGCTTTATTTGTTGTTCGCAGGAAAGTTATCCTTTGTTTTCCTCACGTTAAACAAATTCCGAAGGCTTTTCTCTCGGTGTAACTAATGAACTTTTACGGAGGCAATTACAGCTTCTTTGTGTGGCACACTCCCGACACGTTTAAAATGTCACGCTTTTAGAAAAATTTCTCTTTAAATAATTTCCATAACAATAATGTACATTTGTTTTTGAAGCTGGTTCAGTTTTTAGCAGACTCATTCCACAACCATCTAATTCCCTTTCTAAGATGCGTGGTGTCTGTTACTGCGTTCGCCAATCCGCATGTCAAGCGTAGAGTCCTAAGTGGACTTTAAAAGTCCGATAATATCGTATTCATATCCTAGGCAAGGAAATAAAGACGGTGAAAGGCTCACCGCTTGTCATTTTATGCCCAAATATGTCTTCAGCGAACGACTTAAATATTTAGAGGTTATCCTTTTTACAGTCTGCCTCTGTATTGGGAATAGCGCAAAGATATTTTTGTTAGTTAAGTTTATTTTGTTCATTTAGGAACAAACAAGCTAAAGTTAAAACGCTATCTTTGAAAGTCTGCATCACTAATTGATTTTAAATATTCTTTCTTTGTTGGAATTTTACTTTCAGACTTCAGAGATAGATAAATTATGCAACAACATTAGAACTGTCTGGTGGTACGGCGCCATTACTAATTAAAGTATAAATTGTAGTTCAAAAAATAAAATAACTGGCTTTTGTAACTCGCCGAATTAAAATTATTAAATTTTTTTTATAACTTCAAAATTTTTTTTATTTAATTATTTTTAAATTTTATATAATTTTATTCTAAACAAGCGTGGGGTGCTCCTTTAAATATTTTTATACTATTTAACGTATTGAAATCGAGCACCGCACGTTTTTAAGTGATTTCATTTAGAAACTTATAGAAAATTATTAATAATTTACAATTATTACGAACAAAGTTATGAAATAACTGTGTTGTTATCGATATATGTTGAACGGGAATGGGTTGAAATTAAGATCAAAGATTTCGTTACATTGATTATGTGGTAACTAAATATTCCTTTAACAAAGACAATGTTTATACAAATGATAAGGGGCATCTCTGTCCGAGTTGTATCAATAAATGAACATTAATTTATACTTTTTGCTTAATGTAAACTGCTCATGGTCAGCCTTGTTAAGACCTTGCCTTTCTTAAAGACTCCAAGTGGTAAAACTTTGTCTTTAAAATACTCGACTCTCTCAACTCAAGTACCGACCACCCGACCACTCGTATATCCTGACTTTATAATAAATATCTATATTTATATATAAATATCCATGACTGAAGTAAAACCATTTATAATTATGGTATCGCCATCATGGTGTTGCCATCTCAGAGGTCCCGGGTTCGATTCCGATCGGGTCAATGTAGAAAACACTTTTTCTACATTTTCTTGGGGCCTGGGTCTTTGTGGTACCTTCATTGTTTCTGATTCCATACTACATGTGTTTAAGCGCTTACTTTGGGGTCAAATCAAAGTATGTGATGTAGTTCTTATCTATGTATGTATGTATTAAAAAAATCTATGATTCCACTGCAGGACACATGCCTAATATACGTGTAATTATCTAGAACCAAAATATTTAGAAGTTTATATACAACAAAGTTATTAAAAACTATCCAAACTACTACGGGCTTGAAGTTCAAGCATCACGCCGGAAGTTCGGTATTTTGCTTCAGTTCGCCGCAGCTGCTTCAAACTTTTATCGCTTAGTGAAAAGGTAACTTTAAAACGAAAAATTTTTCCAAAGCTTGACGCGGAATATCGACATAAACTTACGGAGTACTATTTCAAAAAGCTTTTAGTAGCAATTACTCGTTTATAGTGCCGTGTGTTATCGATAGGAATAAGTAAGTGCCTTGTTGTGAAGCCACAATAGTCGAATGGTTGGGTGATCGGGATTCCAGTCAAGAGACCCGAGTTCGATTCCCAGATGGAGACTCGTATCAATCATTTTTTTTTATTTATGTACGGTATATATCGTGGCTTTGGAGCCAAAGACGGTGCAAGTCTCATCACCTGTCACACAGATTTGGTAGATGAGCACTGTTATATACTACATACATACATACATATCGACCAGTTAAAGTCCACTGCAGTACATAAGCATCTCCAATAGGGAGGATTTGCCATAATCGCCACGGTTGGCAAGCGGATTGGTAATCGCATTACCAGACCACTCGCATCTCAGACTCTGCTGCCCATCTTCGATCTGATAATTTTGGTTTAGTATTTTTATAGATGGTTATCCCGCCATCTAACGATCCAAGGCTGTTTCCCATAGTCGCCTCTAACGACAGTCAGCGACGACAGTTAGTGGAAAGGACTTAATTGTGTAGACCTCTATCTACCTCTGTATAGGGATTGGCGTGAAGATATATTCATTTACTTTCTTTTTCTTAACGTATTCATTTATTCATTCGCCATTCGTACCTAGCAAGCTCAGAAGTGGTTTAAGCGTGATATTTCATTCGTCGCATTGAATAATGAATTTATTGTAAAATTGGCGTTTAGACTTCAATTGGCGTATTTGAATTACAAATGTATTGGTAGCATAGCCACGTAACTCGGGAAAATAATTGAGTTTTATTGCGATGTAGGCTGCGGGTACGGGAATTTAAATGTGATACATTTCCGGTTATTGTGTGCGCTCCGAAATGAAGGTGTAATTGGTACCCCAATGTACATGATTTCTTTAACTTATTACAATCCAATAACATTGGACGACTTAAAATTTAAAAAGACAATATAAAACAAATTCAACTTACGTTTCAACATTGTTTACTAAGCTTTTACATTGGACCACTTATCGAAACAGTGCAAGTACTAGAAGTAACGCAGAGTTAAATCAGAAATTTAAAAACTTTAAAACTAATAAGACACCCAAGTAACTTACAAAAGAATTTTAAAGTTTAATTTAATCGTAGCAGCGGAGAAGAAAATTTATTTGTACAAACTGTACAATCTGCGGTTCCAAAGTACAAATCATAGTAATATTAGAGCGATTGCAGTGTGGTTAGGTGATCTAAATTTCAATCAGGATACTCGGGTTCGTTTTAAAACTTATGTTCTTTGTTTGATTTCATAACACTGACGTCATAATATTGTGATTGACTGTCTTGGCTTTAAGGAAGTTCGTTACTGCAAAATAAGTCATTTAATAAAAAAAAAGATGATGTGTAATTTATTCCGTGTCAGAAGTCGAATTGAATCTATAATGTTTTACTTTGCCGAAGCTAACTGCTGATAGTCGACCATACCTTCCGCTCGTCGCTGGTTGATTGCGGCACGTTGCTGAAGGCGTTAGATGTCGCAGCAGCATTTATTTATATATAACTTCAAGCCAATACCAATAAGCGGTAGACAGAAGGCTAGACAATCAAGTCCTTTCGACTCACCTGCCACCGAAGACATTTATTGGGACAACGTGACAGATGGTGAGCCTTAGCCGTTCTTATGTCTAAGCCAAAGATATAAATCTTACATAATAATAAAAAAAAAAAACTCATTGACACGAGCCAACCATTTGAGGATCGAACTCGAACGAATTTAATTCCGACCATCCAACCACTTAACTATCGTGACCATTTTAATAACAGATTACAGATAATAGTTACAGTTTTCAAATTTAAAAAAATATTGAAAAATAAATACCTCATTTATCGAAAATTTTGTTCGTTGGATAGCTTTTGGTAATAAATGTACTCAGGCTTACATGAAATGTAACAGGGCGAGTTAGAGCCTTAGTGTACTGAGGCATTTTCGTTAAATGCTCGAAGTACCAAGGTTATTACCCTCGTAGAGTGAAGGGTCAAATTAGTGGTACTGCAGGGCTCAGTTAACTAAATTGAGCGTAACTCTCTTACATTAAGTAAAGCACTGCAGTGTTACTTCGTCTGTAATTCGATGTGACTGCTGAGTTATTTCGATTCAATATGCTGTTTAAAGGTGCTTAGGTATTACATAGCTCTACCAACAGCTAGGTAGAGGTCGTAGATTCGTTCGTAGATGTGTAGGCTTCTTTTATACGTATGAGGTTGAAGAAATTTATTAGCATATTATTCATGCATATTTATGCTGAATTTTTGTTATTAAATTTTGATTGTTTTACTTTGCCGAAGCTAACTGCTGATAGTCGACCATACCTTCCGCTCGTCGCTGGTTGATTGCGGCACGTTGCTGAAGGCGATAGATGTCGCAGCAGCATTTATTTATATATAACTTCAAGCCAATACCAATAAGCGGTAGACAGAAGGCTAGACAATCAAGTCCTTTCGACTCACCTGCCACCGAAGACATTTATTGGGACAACGTGACAGATGGTGAGCCTTAGCCGTCCTTATGTCTAAGCCAAAGATATAAATCTTACATAATAAAAAAAAGATGATGTGTAATTTATTCCGTGTCAGAAGTCGAATTGAATCTATAATGTTTTACTTTGCCGAAGCTAACTGCTGATAGTCGACCATACCTTCCGCTCGTCGCTGGTTGATTGCGGCACGTTGCTGAAGGCGATAGATGTCGCAGCAGCATTTATTTATATATAACTTCAAGCCAATACCAATAAGCGGTAGACAGAAGGCTAGACAATCAAGTCCTTTCGACTCACCTGCCACCGAAGACATTTATTGGGACAACGTGACAGATGGTGAGCCTTAGCCGTCCTTATGTCTAAGCCAAAGATATAAATCTTACATAATAAAAAAAAAACTCATTGACACGAGCCAACCATTTGAGGATCGAACTCGAACGAATTTAATTCCGACCATCCATCCACTACACATAGTTACAGAGATTATAGTTACAGTTTTCAAATTTAAAAAAATATTGAAAAATAAATACCTTTTTTATCGAAAATTTTGTTCGTTGGATAGCTTTTGGTAATAAATGTACTCAGGCTTACATGAAATGTAACAGGGCGAGTTAGAGCCTTAATGTACTGAGGCATTTTCGTTAAGTTCTCGAAGTACCAAGGTTATTACCCTCGTAGAGTGAAGGGTCAAATTAGTGGTACTGCAGGGCTCAGTTAACTAAATTGAGCGTAACTCTCTTACATTAAGTAAAGCACTGCGAGTGTTACTTCGTCTGTAATTCGATGTGACTGCTGAGTTATTTCGATTCAATATGCTGTTTAAAGGTGCTTAGGTATTACATAGCTCTACCAACAGCTAGGTAGAGGTCGTAGATTCGTTCGTAGATGTGTAGGCTTCTTTTATACGTATGAGGTTGAAGAAATTTATTAGCATATTATTCATGCATATTTATGCTGAATTTTTTTGTTATTAAATTTTAAATGTTTTTACTTTTATGTTATTAATTTTTATTGATTTTTAAAGCATATTTATGCTGAACTTTTATTTTTTTTTCTCTTTAATTTAATAACATAAAAGTTATTGTTTTGATATTTCCTAACTGAAAAGTCAGGATTATCAAATTGTCACTTGCAAAAACAGATAATAGATGGCGCCTATACCAATAAACAAGGCATAAGTGATATAAGAGAACACATATTTAAAATTTCAACTGATGCGTGTAAGACACGGTGGCTCGGACGTAAGAGCGTCGCCACGGATCGGCGAAGGTCGCGGGTTTGAATCCCGCCCGTGTCAGTTGAAAATTTTAACTTTTTTTTTCTTTAATTTAATAAAATGATTTAAAAAGTAAGCCCTTATCAGTTGTATTCTCCATTCAATTCTGAAAGCTATAAATGTGAATAATAAAGCAAATAAGCATAACGACAAACTGACAAGCAAATTCTAATATATGTTGATATTACTGTTCAGGCAAATACTGTTATTCCCGAAATAAGTATGATTTATAGCATTGCTTAGTTACCAAAAAACCTATTGGAAGTATTTTTCTCTAACGCCATTTTGGTGTCCAAGACATCGGCACAAATTTATTTATTGCTACTAAGCCTTCTTATTTAGTCATGTATGATCTTTGCACCACTAAAGGCCATATTTTCAATTTAAAAAATATTTGTTATCCATAGTTCGCAAAGAAATAAAAGAATTTGATTTTCATAATTTGAAATTTCATTCAGTTGTTAGCAGACTCATTCTAAAACCATCTAATTTAGCGAATCAGGAGAGCCGAGTGGTAAGGAGAACGGAATTCCGTTCAAGAGACCGGAGTTCGATACCCAGGTGGTAGGCTGCGACCAACGCCGTGCGGCGAAGATCGTGGGTTCGAATCCCGCCCGTGATAGTTGAAATTTTAAAAACTTTTTTCTCTTTTCTTCTCTTTAATTTAATCATATTATTTGTTATCTAAGTTTGATTGATCATTTAGAAACAAACAAGCTAAAGTTAAAACGCTATCTTTGTATCGCTAATTGACTTTAAATACCCTTGCTTTGTTGGAATTTTACTTTCAGACTTCAGAGATAGATAAATTATGCAACAACATTAAAACTGTCTGGTGGCAGGGCGCCATTACTAATTAAAGAAAAAATAGTGGTTTAAAAAAATAACACGCTTTTGTAACTAGTCGCACGAAGAGATAAAATATTTTTTATACGTACGCCGGTTTTCATGGTTAGGCTGTCGGGGAATCAAAATTTGTAATTTGACGACCTCCGTGGACAGATTACAGATTACAGTTACAGTTTTCAAGTTTAAAAAAATTATGAAAAATAAATACCTTTTTATCGAAAATTTTGTTCGTTGGATAGCTTTTGGTAATAAATGTACTCAGGCTTACATGAAGTGTAACAGGGCGAGTTAGAGCCTTAGTGTACTGAGGCATTTTCGTTAAATGCTCGAAGTACCAAGGTTATTACCCTCGTAGAGTGAAGGGTCAAATTAGTGGTGGTGCAGTGCTCAGTTAACTAAATTGAGCGTAACTCTCTTACATTAAGTAAAGCGCTGCGAGTGTTACTTCGTCTGTAATTCGATGTGACTGCTCAGTTATTTTGATTCAATACGCTGTTTAAAGGTGCTTAGGTATTACATAGCTCTACCCAACAGCTATGTAGTGATCGTTGATTCGTTTGTAGATGTTTATGATTCTACAACAAAATTAACTTTATACGTATAATAGATACGTATAAGGTTAAAGAAGTTTATTAAAGAAAAATTTTATATAAGATAGAAATGTAGTAAGTATACTGCACCACCTACTTCATTTCTAAAACTTATTCTCTTTATTTCTTTGGTTGCCTGGGGAACAGATTTCTATGCAGATGAGGTCGATAAGGCCGCCAAATTGTACCTGCTACCTAAGTTTCTTGCTTCTTTCGTTTTCTCTATTTTTTGTTTGTGTATAATAAAATAATAATCATTCAAGATACAAATAATAATAGCAAAATACGACTCAACATGCGATTTCTAAAAATATACACCCGATTTATTTTAAATTTAGCATAGTGACCTCTTTCGCGATGTAGACCCTTTCTAAGAACGGATTTTACGAGCTGCGGAAGTTGCTAGGATTAGCTTATCATAATATTAATGAATACATTAAATGGGGGTCACCAGGGAATGAGTTGATCACTCCATAATTATTTAATATTCAATATTGTAAATTCTTTGTTTGAAAAATACAAAAAAGAGTTGCGTGCTCAAAACCTCCGGAGTTTCTTTCATCTGTTTCTCATCCAATGGCGGAACCTCATTACGAAAAGTTGATAGGTAACAAAATTACAAGCGAGGAATGTAATCTATGTTAATTATATGGAAGAATAAATATTTGATTTGTTTCGATTTAGAGCAACACAGAAGAAAAAAGTAAACAATGAAAGCAATTTTGACATCACATGAATTCCAAATAGTATGTCAATATTTTCTTAAGACATAGGTTTATATCCCAAAAAAATTTAATAATATGTAATTTTTTGCGTGCATTTCTTTTTTTTTAAGTAAACCTTTTTTTCCTTTCTAAATATCGTCTTTGCGTTTTATATAAAATATCACAATAAGCCCAATTTGAATTAAAAATTGCCTGTAATAAAAAATAAAAATAAGTCATGAGTCCCTCTGGCTTTTCTTTTATTTAAATTTGAAATGAATCTTGAAGAAATGATGAAAAATATTTAAAACTTTTAAAGTGGCCAGTTTTCAGTTTAGACCATATTTTGTTAATTATTTAATATTCCTTTAACGCATTTGTAGTTTAATGTTAGAACAGTAATGAAATCTTTGATCACGCTTTTTATTATCGTAGTTTAACTTCATAAGGTACTGTCGTATTATATGAACATGAAACTGGCATTCTGCCATAATTCAGATTTCTGCGGCTGTCTATGAAAATTACAATTCATCATACTTACTGCCAACAGAACCAACAGAGTGTGTGTGTGTGTGTGTGTGTGTGTGTGTGTGTGTGTGTGTGTGTGTGTGTGTGTGTGTGTGTGCGTGCGTGCGTGCGTGCGTGCGTGCGTGCGTGCGTGCGTGCGTGCGTGCGTGTGTGCGTGCGTGCGTGCGTGCGTGCGTGCGTGCGTGCGGGCGTGCGTGCGTGCGATGCGTGCGTGCGTGCGTGCGTACGTGCGTGCGTGCGTGCGTGCGTGCGTGCGTGCGTGCGTGCGTGCGTGCGTGCGTGCGTGCGTGCGTGCGTGCGTGCGTGCGTGCGTGCGTGCGTGCGTGCGTGTGTGTGTGTGTGTGTGTGTGTGTGTGTGTATGTGTGTGTGTGTGTGTCTGTCTGTCTGTATGTCTGTGTGTCTGTGTGTCTGTGTGTGTGTGTGTGTGTGTGTGTGTGTGTCTGTGTGTGTGTGTGTGTGTGTGTGTGTGTGTGTGTGTGTGTGTGTGTGTGTGTGTGTGTGTGTGTGTGTGTGTGTCTGTGTGTCTGTGTGTCTGTGTGTGTGTGTGTGTGTGTGTGTGTGTGTGTGTGTGTGTGTGTGTGTGTGTGTGTGTGTGTGTGTGTGTGTGTGTGTGTGTGTGTGTGTGTGTGTGTGTGTGTGTGTGTGTGTCTCACATTTTGTATTACTATTAATTTTATAACTTTCTATCTCATTATTCTTTTTCTTTTTTTAAAAAATATCTTCATGCCCTTCCCTACACAGGGATAGACAGAGGTCGAGATGATTTTCTGCTTTGGACCCACCTTCCACCAACGATATTTTTTGGGATAACGTGACAGGTGGTGAGCCTAAGCCCAGCAATAAGCTGTCCTAGACAACGATGTAAATCGCACATAAGCTTTAAACAAAACTCATTGGAACGAGCCTATCGCCTGGGGTTCGAACTCGGGTTTCTTGACTCCAATTCCGATCTCCTATAGTAACTTCATCGTGAATTTATGCAATAAATAATTCATTGTAATTTTGTATAAAAAAAAATATATTTTTTTTTTATTGTAATTTTGCAAACCAGAAGGTAATTATTTGAAATAATTTATACAGTAAGCCCTTGTCAGTTGTATTCTCCATTCAATTCTGAAAGCTATAAATGTGAATTATAAAGTAAATAAGCGTAACGACAAACGGACAAGCAAATTCTAATATATGTTGATATTAATGTTCAGGCAAATAATTGCCGAAATAAGTCTGATTTATAACATTGCCTAACCAGGCAATGTTATAAATCAGGCAAATAATTGCCGAAATAAGTCTGATTTATAACATTGCCTGGTTACCAAAAAAACCATTCCTGTGAAAGAAGTTTATTTCTCTTACCCCAAACTCACAATAAGATATTACGATTGGTTAGCTAATCGGAATTCGAGTCTCGAGACCCTAGCTCAATCCTTAGATGGTAAGCTCATACCAAACAGTTTTTTTTTTCAAAACCAAAAAAATGTAAAATTTTTATCGTTGATTTGGACATAAAGACGGCTACAGACTGTCCTGTCACGAAATCCCAAAAAAAAAGGCTAGTTTTAAATTAAAGAAAGAAAGGATTTAATTGTCTGGTCCTCCGTATGCCTCCGTATTGAGAATAGCGTGAAGATTTATACGAGGCATTGAAAAAGTACCGTTGTTTGATGTTTCTATATCATATTTTGCTTTCTTCACGCATTTCCCAATACTGGGGTTGTCAGAGGTTTACAGAGGTCTAAATTATTTAGACGCTTTGAACCACATTTCTTAAGCCTGTCTCCATTTTGGAGTCCAAGACATCGGCAAAAATTGATTGATTGCTACTAAGCCTTTTTATTTAGTCATGTATGTCCTTTGCACTACTAAAGGTAGCACGGCTATATTTTCGCAAAGAAATAAAAGAGTTTGATTTTCATTATTTGAAATTTCATCTTGGAGATCGAAGTCTTCTCCTCTGATTAGAAATCGATATTTGTCAGCTACAGATCCCGCTAGGCGAAGAATTGTAAAAAAAAATATCTTCACGCAGTTCCCAACACAGGGGTAGACAGAGGTCTAGTCTAGACAATTAAGTCCCTTCGACACACCTTCCACCGAAGATATTTTCAAGACAACGAGACAGGTGGTGAGTCCAAGCCAACGATGTAATTCGTGCATAAGATTTTGAAAAACCCATTGGTACGAGCCTGCCACCTGGTATCGAAGTCGGGTCTCTTGACTCGAAATTCAGACCACCCAACCACTCGGCTATCGTGACTTGTGTGAAAGTATTATGCATCATACGGATGCATAATACGTTTATTGATGTTAGGTACGCACCACTTGCCCAGGTACCCTATCACGTCATCCCAAAAATATCTTCGGTGGTAGGTGGGTCGAAACGACTTAATTGTCTCTGCTCCTGTATTAGGAACGGCGTGAAGATATTCTTTTTTATTTAATAAAAGTGTACCTAAACTTTCATACTCTACATAATCTAATAATATTTTACGTAACCGGTATAAACCAAGAATTTATTTGCTTTAGTAGTTTTTCTAAGCGGAATCAGAAAACTATACAACATTAATAAACAACTAGGTAGTTGTTTATTAATGTTATATAGAATTCACAGGTGAAAGACTCGTACAAATGTTTTTTTTTTCAAAACTTATTTGGTTAATGTCATTGGCTTAGACACAAAGATGTCGTCAGGCACCACCAGTCACGTTGTCCCAAAAACATTTCTTCGATAAAAAGTGGGTTGAAAGGACATAGTTGACAAAACTTCTGTCTACCCCAGTACCGGGAATAGCTTAGTTTTAGTCTTTCGATTATTTTTTTTAAGTACTGTAAATTTTTCTATGCATATCGAAGACTTTGGACATAAGGCGTAATTTGATTACAATGCTATCTATCTATTGGAATTTCTCGGAAACATCAAGTGCTCTTCACTTGAGTGAGGTAGCTACAGAAAGTGATAGAGCCTTAATTTGAGATTAATGTCATTTGAGATCAGACATCATATCGAAGTTGATGCGTTTCCGTCCATTTACATTGGTGGGATTAATTTTTAGATCTGAGAGTATTAATTGTGATCGAGCAAATAAACTTCATTGCTACGTGATCCAACTTCTATT
Organism: Sericinus montela; assembly: GCA_029286605.1. Taxonomy (NCBI): domain Eukaryota; kingdom Metazoa; phylum Arthropoda; class Insecta; order Lepidoptera; family Papilionidae; genus Sericinus; species Sericinus montela. The sequence goes on from JAGSMR010000016.1 coordinate 6,663,844, forward strand.
TTAAGTTTTCGACATGTCTCATGACGGATCTGAAAACCAATATTCCCATGTGGTCGACCCTAGGCCGAAATGTATTTATTTAGTAAAAAGCTGTTTTTTAGATATTACATACTTTTTTAATTCCAATTCAGTTTAGTTCGTTTTCCACTTCTTTGAAATGTGAAAAATAAAAAAAAAACAAAGTGGCTTTCTCGCTACGATTCCCATGATATTTTAAAGAACTTTCATAAATCGCCTCTGGGATATAAAGGGAATGAGACACCGCAAAGTTGCTCTAATGGAAATTTAAATCATATTATTTGCATTACCTTAATACAAAACTTAATTCCCGAGACAGTGAGAAGGCGCGCTAAGTTCTCTATTTCCTTGTTTAATTTTTATTGCACATATAATAACTTTATTTTATTACCTACTTCAACTTTACTTACTTAATTGAAATATAAATCTACATTTAAAATAATTTGATAGATTTTCGTTTTCCGTGTCTGCGAGAGTATTTCCTTTATTATCGTGGGAGCCCTTACGGCACTTGGCCACTGCCTTGAAATGTTATTGGTCACAGACAGATGGCGGAATGACCCATCTTAAAAATATCAGACCAAAATTCAACCGCTGAGATCTTGTGTAAGTTGCAAGATATCTCATGCTGCGTACGCTGAGCCGTTGGCCAGACGTGGCGTTTACGCAATCCTTCCCGTAAAAGAGGCCTATATCTCACTTTTGCAGGCCCTTAAGTAAGTTAAACTTCTCTACCTAGGTGTAAGCTACTTACACTTACCAGTTTATGCCGTAAATAGGTAGTGTGACAACTATTGTGTTTTGGCTTAAAAGATGGTATAATATTGGACATACTTCCAATGAGAAACATGAACAATTTGCCAACATGGAGTATTATGAAGTATGTTGGAAAATTACTCATGGGGTCTTACCTACAAGATAACGCATCTGTATTTTACAGTTACTTTGAAGTACCGTGCAAGTGTTAGGTACAGTAGCCACACTGTAGCGACATTCATATAAACATCTATATAATCAGAAACAACGAGGATACCACAAACACCCAGATCCGAGAAAATGTAGAAAAAGTGCTTTCTACATTGACCCGACCGGGCATCGAACCTGGGACCTCACAGCTGCTGACACCTAGAAAAAAGGTGTGAACGACGACGCCACGCATCTGCAGAGATGGTTGGCATATATACGATTAACTATAGCCTACACTGATGGCCCCGCCCTCCGTCAGTCGAAAGTCTTTTCGTTCTTTCACAAGGGTCTAGTGCTTAACGACGTTGTTACCCTTTGTTTGTCAACTTTATTGGCCATTTTGGGACCACATGACAGGTGGTAAATCGTACTTAAGTTTTTGAAAAAACCCTACCACTTGAGGATCGAACTCAGGTCCCCTTACCTGTATTCCGATCACTAAACTCCTGTGCTATCGTGACTTGATATTGTATAAATGATCAAATTAATACCTTTTTTTCTTATTCATAGTAATAGTGACGCAGAGTAATACATCGTGTTTAGAACATAACTTACAACTTTTTAGTGATATAGATGTCATTCCATATTTAACTATAATAACACTCATACTCTGTAATTCAAAGTTGTCGTCCGCGGAGCAGTGATAAGATTGCCTCGTAAAATACCGCAGTCTAGACGTCGAAACGGTCTTAGAATTTTTCAGTTGCTATGATTAAATCGGACCTCAGTAAAATTCGAAAGTTGTTTTGATACACCGAAAATTATATACAGTGAATGTTGAATAAAATAAATATCGTCACGCCATTCCAGCGTTGGCGTGAAGATATTCTAACATTCAGGTCTCGTAACTTATTTATTATGTAACTATAAATTGTAAAATATAAAATATCTTCACGCAATTCCCAATACAGGGGTAGACAGAGGTCGAGTCTAGACAATTAAGTCATTTCGACCCACCTTTCACCGAAGATATTTTCAGGACAACCTGACTGGTGGTGAGCCGTCGCCGTCCTTATGTTCAAGCCAACGATATTCATACATAAGTTTTTGAAAAACCCATTGGTACGAGCCTACCAACTGGGGATCGAACTCAGGTCCCTTACCTGTATTCCGATCACTAAACTCCTGTGCTATCGTGACTTGATATTGTATAAATGATCAAATTAATACTATTTTTCCTTATTCATAGTAATAGTGACGCAGAGTAATACATCGTGTTTAGAACATAACACAACTTTATAGTGATATAGATGTCATTCCATATTTAACTATAATAACACTCATACTCTGTAATTCAAAGTTGTCGTCCGCGGAGCAGTGATAAGATTGCCTCGTAAAATATCGCAGTCTAGACGTCGAAACGGTCTTAGAATTTTTCAGTTGCTATGATTAAATCGGACCTCAGTAAAATTCGAAAGTGGTTTTGATACACTGAAAATTATATACAGTGAATGTTGAATAAAATTAATATCTTCACGCCATTCCAGCGTTGGCGTGAAGATATTCTAACATTCAGGTCTCGTAACTTATTTATTATGTAACTATAAATTGTAAAATATAAAATATCTTCACGCAATTCCCAATACAGGGGTAGACAGAGGTCGAGTCTGAACAATTAAGTCATTTCGACCCACCTTTCACCGAAGATATTTTCAGGACAACCTGACTGGTGGTGAGCCGTCGCCGTCCTTATGTTCAAGCCAACGATATTCATACATAAGTTTTTGAAAAACCCATTGGTACGAGCCTACCAACTGGGGATCGAACTCAGGTCTATTGACTCGAAATTCCGACCACCCAACCACACGGCTATCGTGACTTATTATGTAACTAATACGCATTAATTGTGACATATGGTAGCGTCATATAAATCTAACGCGTGACATGAATCTAAGACATTTGTTGCGGCTGTCCTACGGTCAACCACAATAACATATAATGTGAATGCAATACATATGGAGCGAATTTTATAGAGATATATGCGTGTGATGATCTTAGTGAGGGATCCGGGGGTGACGCCGTGACTGGTACGCCAGACTCGACCTCGATGACACTAAGGTCATCAGTATGAAAGAGATTGAATGTGCGATTAGAAGTTTGAAATGTGGTAAGGCTGCGGGACTAGACAGAGTTACTGCTGAAATGGTCAAGTATGGTGTGCCACGCGTCTGGGACAGCTTTCATCTGTTGTGCAATTTGTGTTGGCGAACGGGAGCTGTTCCGGATGATTGGCGATCCGCGGTCATTGTGCCTTTATATAAAGGTAAAGGTTCACGTATGACTTCGGGTGCTATCGGGCGATCAGTTTGACCAGTTTAGCAAGTAAAGTTTACTCGAAGGTTTTGACACGTAGGATGCAAGAGAAATCGGAAAGATTTCTATGGGAGGCACAATGCGGATTTAGACCTGGAAGAGGATGCACGGATCAAATGTTTTCTCTCCGCATGATCACGGAGAAGCTTCTGGCTGCTAACCAGAAGATTTTCTGTGCTTTGTGGATCTTGAGAAAGCATTTGATAAGGTTATAAGGAAGAAAATGGAAAAATGAAAAAATACCCCGACAACAGTTCCCAACTGTTGCCGGGGTATAGTGTCAGATTGTCGATTGCTAAGGGCTGTGCAGTCACTTTACTGTGACTGTAAAGCCTGTGCAGGTAGGGCATGACCTGTCACCCATGTTTAGCGTCCAAACGGGCGTAAAAGCAGGGTTGTGTCATGTCTTCCTGACTGTTCATACTGTATTTCGACAGCTGTTTACAGAAGCTTAAAGATAGCTGTTTGGGTCTGAAATTGGGTGACATAAAAGTAAATTGTCTGCTATATGCTAATGATGCAATGCTTATTGCACCATCAGAGGCAGAACTGCAGGCATTAGTCACGTGTATGAAAGAAGAATGTGAAATTAATGGTCTCCGATTGAATGCTAATAAAACTAAGGTTCTGTTATTTGAAAAGGACGAATAAAGAACGAAGTGCGAAATTTGGGTAAATCAGGAATGTCTAGAACACATGAATAAAATTTTATACTTGGGGATTGCGTTTAGCCGGGATGGAAGATGTGATTTAAATGTGGACAGGCGTGTCGCTACCCGGAACAAAGGTGCCCTGACTGCGTTAATCAAAAGGCAAGGCGTTGTGAAAGTGCACGCCTTGCAATACATAACGCAGTATTGGTACCGACTTTGTTATATGGCAGCGAATCCTGGGTATGCCAAAAGAAGCATAAGCAGGTTGAATGCAGTGAAATGCGATCTCTTCATAAAATATGCGGCGTTACCTTGACCGATCGAAAGCGAAACGAAGAGATTCGCAACATGTTAGGTTTGAAAGATGACCTTGTCTCAAAAATGGATAAGGGCGTGCTTCGAAGGTTTGGGCACGTTGAGCGAATGAGTGAAGACCGAATGATGAAGAAAATATATAGCGCGAAAGTTAATATTAAAAGGTGTCGAGGTAGACCGACACTAACTTTCGAAGACCATGTGAGCAAATTGCTCGAAGAAGGAGGGTCAAGAGTACTCGGATACCTAGACGTGCATGTATGAAGAAGATGATGAATCTGAAAGAAGCGAAAAGAAATATGTAGGGATCGTGACACTTGGCGATCTGTTCTCTCTAGCTACCCCGTCAGGGATTATGCGTGAAGATAAATAAATAAATAAACAATACATAATTACGACGAAAACTGTCACTATAGCCGAGTGGTTGGGTGATCGGAATTCAATACACCCGAGTTCAATCCCCAAGGTTCGTACCAATGCGTTTTTTCAAAAACTTATTTACGATTTATTTTGTTGGCTTCGACATAAAGACGGCGAAAATGTCTTCGGTGGAAGGTGGATCGAAAAGACTTAATCGTCTTGACCTCTGTCTACCCCAGTATTGGGAATGGCGTGAAGATATTTTATTTTATTTTTGAACACACAATTATGCGAATAGGTGAGCATACAAGCACGACAAAATGATGTTTTTATTCTAGATATAAGCCGAAATTTATTAACCATCGTATCAGCATTTTCTCTACCGCAGACATAGTCTATGAAAACCAATATCTATTGACAATAATGAAATATTTTCGAATAACTGGCTTCAATTTCTTCGGCTATGTTATTAAATATCAAGTGGTGTTTTAGAATTGGATATTGAATTAGGTTTAAGTTATACAGACACTTTTTTATCTTTTATACAATTAACTTTATTGTAACTTACATTTTTCTTTAATAGTTTTTAGTGTAGTAAAAAAAAAGAATATTCAATATTTTGTATTGAATATTCTTTAAAAATAATAAGTCATGTAACCTATTAAGTTTAATAGCTTACATGACTTATTACACCGTGTGAAAATGGCTTAACAATGTGCCACCATACCGTCCTGTGAGTCACGTGAGAGGCGACTACGAACTTTTCGATCTTTCGATCTTTCGACCTTTAACACGTTTATAATCTTAAACTAAATTTTATAAAATGCGGACACCATTAAATTACCGAGAAAAGGTACTTATAACCATACCATACCGGGGTACACAGAGGTCTCGACAATTAAGTCATTTCGACCCACCTTCCCGCAACATTTCGCAAGTCGTCACTCCATCTCGTGCGTTTGCCTGTACGAGGTTGCCACTCGAGAACCTTTCTTCCCCAACGGTTGTCATGTCGATGGATCATGGTCAAGAGCTGGGGACCGTTCACTGTGGAAAGTTTAAGAGGAGGCCTATGTTCAGCAGGGGGCTCTTGATAGTCTATAAAGAAGAAGAAGAAGACCCACCGTCCACCGAAGTTATTTTTGGGACAACGTGAAAACTGTGGCCGTCTTTATGTCCAAGCCAATGATATGAATTGTACATAGGTTTTTGAGAAAACCCATTGGTACGAGCCTGCCACCTAGCGATCCAACTCGGGACTCGAGACTCGAATTCCGATCACCACTCGGCTATCGTGACTCATAGCATATGAATATGGCAGTGTATATACTAATAATAATATCGTAGCCGCTAGTGACGATACGACTGGTTCTTCTTACGCTTATAGGTTTTAATAACTGGTTTTAAGTTTTATAGTGTTTGTGGTAGACCTTGTATGCATTATGTTTTCTAGGATTCTTGCTGATTGTGTTCAATATTCTTTAGGTATTGCAATCACTTATCGTCAAAGCTATTGTCAGTACTAGAACGGCAATGGATACGTTGTAAATAAAGGTCACGATAGCCGAGTGTTTGAACATCGAAATTTGAGTCAAGAGACCCGAGTTCGATTCCCAGGAGGTAGGCTGTTACCAATGAGCTTTTTCAGTATTTACAGTTTATAATTTTGTATTGGACATAAAGAAACAGATAAGCCTACCTACCTTAGTACCTTCGTTGGGTCTACTATCATAACACAAGTACTTTAGCTACTTACTTTGGGATCAGAGCAATGTATGTGATGTAGTCCTTATATACGGGTGTATTTTTTTATTATATATAACTTATTTTTATCTCTACATATTTCCCAATACAGGGGTATCCAAAGATCTAACAATTGTACTTTTGACCCGCATTTCACGTATACTCGTATGTTATGATATGTATAATGTGATCTATAGATATTTGTAAATAAAATGCATTAGTTGTGACATATGGTATCATCATATAAATCTGACACATGACATGAATCTAAGACATTTGTTGCGGCTGTCATACGGTCAACCACAAGAACCTATAATGGTAATGGAATACATAATTACGACGAAAAAAGTCACGATAGCCGAGTGGTTGGGAGGTCGGAATTCAAGAGATCCGAGTTCGATCCCAAAGCTTCGCACCAATTCATTTTTTCCTATGTACGATTTATATCGTTGGCTTCGACATAACGACGGCGAAAATGTCTTCGGTGGAAGGTGGGTCGAAAGGACTTAAATGTCTTGACCTCTGTCTATGGTATTGGTATTGACCCTGTATTGGGAACGGCGTGTAAGTATTTTAATTTATTTTTGAATACACAATTATGCGAATACATCAGTTTTTTGTACCTGTGTACAAAAAACTGATGTTTACATACTAGATACAAGCCGAAATTTATTAACCATCGTATCAGCTTTTTCTTTACCGCAGACATAGTCTATGTAGACTATGAAAACCAATATCTATTGACAATAATGAAATATTTTCGAATTTCTGTCTTCAATTTCTTCGGCTACGTTATTAAATGTCAAGTGGTGTTTTTGAATTGGATACTGAATTGAGTTTAAGTTATTCAAACACTTTTTATCTTTTATACATTGAATTTTTATTCATTTTTCGTTAATAGTTTTAAGTAGAACAAAATAATAAATCATGTAAGCTATAAAGTTTTTTTTTTTTATTTATATATACCTTGTGAAAAGTGCTTTACAATGTACCACCATCTCGTCCTGTGAGTCACGTGAGAGGCTACTACGTACTTTCCGATCTTTCGACCTTTAATACGTTTATAATCTTAAACAAAATTTTGTATAATGCGGACACCATTAAATTACCGAGAAAAGGTACTTACAACCTTTTTCCTGTAACCAATTAGGAGATTACACAATTTGACAATAAAAACTACTTTTTAATTAACAATTAAAATAACAATTTAAAAATATATATATTTAAAGTTGCCAGCATTATTTTATTTTATTCTTTGTTTTACTTTGTATAATTTCTTTACCGAGTTTTGATATTGATAGTTGTTTATAGTTAATTGAGGACCCATTTACCTAAAATCATTATTTTTAATACTTAAATTTATTTATTGCTCTGACATATTTTTTGTTCCTTGTTGGTAAGCCTAAATAAAGACATAAATGGACAGGAACAATTTCACATAAATTGCTCTGATCCCAAAGTAAGCACTTGTACTATGGAATCTGAAACAACGAAGTTACCACAAACACCAAAAGAATGTAGACAAGATGTTTTCTCCATTGACCCGACCGGGAATCGAACGGCACCTCAGACCTGGTGATATCATGAAAACAGGTTTGTACGCCACTCGTCCATGGAGGTCGACAAATAAATAATAATAAATAAACAATAGCAACCGATAGATGATAAGATAACCGTGACGAATAATACCAGATCAAAATTCAGCAGAATTCAATTCAGCAGCAGATGGGCAGCACCGTCTAAGGTGCAAATTGTTTGGTACTGCGATCGCCAAATTACTTGCCAACCGTCGCGATTACGGAAAATCCTCCTAACGTGAGTGGCCTATATCCTGCAGTAAATTTTTAAATAAATAAATATCTTCACACAATTCCCACAGGGGTAGACAGAGGTCTAGTCTAGACAATTAAGCCCCTTCGACCCACCTTCCATCGAAGATATTTTCGGGACAACGTGACAGGTAGTGAGTCTATCGCCGTCTTTATGTCCAAGCCAACGATATAATTCGAACATAAGTTTTTGGAAAACCAATTGGTACGAGCCTGCCACCTGGAGATTGAACTCGGGTCGCTTGACTTGAAATTCCGACCCAATTACTTGGCTATCGTAACTACTAATAGATTTTTACAGACCGCTAAATCAAATCAAACAATTCTTCATTGAAATAAGAATATTCTCCTACATTTGTGTCTGCCTTTTTTTTTGGATTATACCATCATTCCGTAATGAGATTCCTCTGACGGATAAAGAAATAGAGGAAAGAAATTTCATTACAACGATTAAAAGAATTCAAATATATCAAAATCACGATATTCGAGTGGTTGGGTGATCGGAATTCGAGTGGAGAGACCCGAGTTCAATCCATAGGTAGCAGGCTCGTACCAATAGGTTTTTTTAATAAACTTATTTACGAATTACATCGTTGGCTTGGACATAAAGACGGCGATGGGCTCACCACATGTCACGCCATCCCAAAAATAACTTCGATGGAAGGTGGGTCGAAAGGGCTTTATTGTCTAGACTTCAGTCTACCCTTGTATTGAGGATGGTGTGAATATACATATATTTATTTTGTTTAATATATCAATACACTTCACAGTTAGAATGTATCAATACAATAATTGACATTTCATACATATAATCCTATTCATTTAATGAATGGTTATTGCATATTACTGAAGTACCCAGTGTCAAATATTTCAATGTGGAAGAATAATTAGCGTTGAATATGCCTACATAAATTCACATTATTTATCAGTCATTTGAATCATTCCACGTCACTTTACATGTTTCTCACGACTATGTCACAACATTGTAGGTATCTAGGTATCTATGTATATACTTTATTGTACACCACTTAAACTTAAAACATATTACAGAAAGTAAGAAATATGTAGAGGGTAAGTACAACAAGGCGATCTTTCCGCTTAAGAGCGATCTCTTCAAAACAACCTTATGGGCTAAGGATACATATAAGTACAGGGCAGTGGGAAATGTTTTATATAATAAACTTACATGTTAATAACTAAATAAACTAAACCAGTATATTATAGGTGTGACTTGAATAGACTAAAGACAATATATTCACGCAATTCCCAATTGAGGGTTACACAGAGATCTATCCATCAAAATCTCATTGGCTGGGACAATGTGACACGTGGTGAGCCTGTCGCAAGGCAATATTAATTAGCAAAGAATTTCATTTATTTTAAAAGTATATATTCAACTACTTCACCTACTTTATTTCATCTCTGCATCGCCCACACGCCGACTGTTAGAATGCCTCAGGCACTAAGTCCATTGTTTACTGTAAAAAGTTTTACGAAATAAATAAATATGGATAATAAAATAAATTGCAAACTGCACTGTGTGACATATAAAGAGATTGCTGAGCAGATATAAAAAATGTATTTTTGTACCACTTTTTAATTAATAATTTCCAATTTTGAAAATTTAGAAATAATTTCAACCTCAAGAGTGAAAACTCCTTCTTTTGCAATGGTTTGCAGGAAAGTTATTGTAGCACTTAGAGTTGCACCGTTAGCTAATTTTTCCAATATAAAAAGGCAGTGAAAAACTAGTTAAAATTTATCCAGCATTTTACAAAATATGCGATGTTCAATGATTGTTATATATAGTTTAATTATTGAGCAGAACGCTGACCATCAAACGCCAGGGCTCAATATTGAAGTCATATTTTAGATTAGCGACTCGCATCGGCAAGCAATTTCCATCTAAATTGAAAATGCTGTCGACAAACGTAGTTACTATTTGAAATCGCTGTTATTCCGATTGAAATTCATTTAGAATAATATACAAATGTCCGCTATCCGATAAGATAGCACTCCCTATCTTCTCTTAAGTATCGTAAGAGACGACTGCGGTACTTAAATGACTAAGGCTAATGACATATGGCGTGATAAACATCACGAAAAATACCAGACTAACACAGGTTGTCTGTTATTAACAAGTGTGGTGATTGCAACCAAAGTGATAAAAAGAGGTCTCTATCTGGAGTGGACTTTTACATATTTATTAAGTTACCTCTTTCTTCACCCCGTGGGTGTCGTAAGAAGTGTAAAGCTTTTCACTAAGTTAGTTCTTACGCAAAAATAAAAATATAGAATTAAATGGAATACCTCGAAGTCTATAATTACACTATTTCGCTGTACCTTGTTATACTGCTATTTGGAATTTTTTGGCCTAAAAAATTCAAGATTGTTATACCGACTAAGGTGACTTTTCTAAGAAAAGAAGTAACAACTTTTTATTATTTCATTTACTTAAATATTAGAATTTAAACTGTTACATTAAGTATTTTTGACCCTCCTTTTACCGACACCAAATTCATGTCCCAGCCTACGATATAAATCGAACGTAAGTTTTAAAGAACTCATTGATATGAGCCTACCACCTAGGGATCGAAGTTGGGTCTCTTGACTCAAATTCCGATCACCCAACCACTCGGCTATCGTGACTTGTTTGTTTGAGGTGAACGGTATTTTTAATTTTGAGTGCTATATTATATAATATGATTTGAATTTAGTACAAAGCTGTTAAATTTTTACATTACACACAGGCTTTAAATTAATTTTTTCGTAAATTTATACAACAACTTTATTTGCTTGTCTTTTACTTATTGATTTTTTAACTGAAACAAACAAATAAAGACATTTATATATTTTAGGCACAAGGCTCTTACGAGATATTCTAAATCGCTTTACTTTATTCATTTAAGTTATTTATTTCATTTGTGGATATTATAGTCAGAAATGAATAGATTGTTACTATTTACATTAAAATATTTTAAATTACCTACTCTATAACCTACTCTCTCTGAAAATCAGAGCAAATTCAGCAGAAAATTCTTAGAATATAAATATAAAATTTGATTTGGAACGCTTGACCACGAGAGCCTAATTTAAATAACCTCCGGAAGAATGTTAGTCAAAGTGAATTTCCGTAGCATTTTCGGTGCCTTGGAACAGTTCCAAATTTGGGTAGGTTGGTAGAATTAAGGTGTATTGAAAATTAACTCTCTACAGTATATTTAACTTTAATATAATAAAAGTAATTAAATAATAAAGTAAAAGAACTTTCTTAAATATTTGGACGCAGGCAAGTTCCTCGTGACGCCTTTTCTTCACCACATAAATAAATAAATATGGATAATAAAATAAATTGCAAACTGCACTGTGTGACATATAAAGAGATTGCTGAGCAGATATAAAAAATGTATTTTTGTACCACTTTTTAATTAATAATTTCCAATTTTGAAAATTTAGAAATAATTTCAACCTCAAGAGTGAAAACTCCTTCTTTTGCAATGGTTTGCAGGAAAGTTATTGTAGCACTTAGAGTTGCACCGTTAGCTAATTTTTCCAATATAAAAAGGCAGTGAAAAACTAGTTAAAATTTATCCAGCATTTTACAAAATATGCGATGTTCAATGATTGTTATATATAGTTTAATTATTGAGCAGAACGCTGACCATCAAACGCCAGGGCTCAATATTGAAGTCATATTTTAGATTAGCGACTCGCATCGGCAAGCAATTTCCATCTAAATTGAAAATGCTGTCGACAAACGTAGTTACTATTTGAAATCGCTGTTATTCCGATTGAAATTCATTTAGAATAATATACAAATGTCCGCTATCCGATAAGATAGCACTCCCTATCTTCTCTTAAGTATCGTAAGAGACGACTGCGGTACTTAAATGACTAAGGCTAATGACATATGGCGTGATAAACATCACGAAAAATACCCGACTAACACAGGTTGTCTGTTATTAACAAGTGTGGTGATTGCAACCAAAGTGATAAAAAGAGGTCTCTATCTGGAGTGGACTTTTACATATTTATTAAGTTACCTCTTTCTTCACCCCGTGGGTGTCGTAAGAAGTGTAAAGCTTTTCACTAAGTTAGTTCTTACGCAAAAATAAAAATATAGAATTAAATGGAATACCTCGAAGTCTATAATTACACTATTTCGCTGTACCTTGTTATACTGCTATTTGGAATTTTTTGGCCTAAAAAATTCAAGATTGTTATACCGACTAAGGTGACTTTTCTAAGAAAAGAAGTAACAACTTTTTATTATTTCATTTACTTAAATATTAGAATTTAAACTGTTACATTAAGTATTTTTGACCCTCCTTTTACCGACACCAAATTCATGTCCCAGCCTACGATATAAATCGAACGTAAGTTTTAAAGAACTCATTGATATGAGCCTACCACCTAGGGATCGAAGTTGGGTCTCTTGACTCAAATTCCGATCACCCAACCACTCGGCTATCGTGACTTGTTTGTTTGAGGTGAACGGTATTTTTAATTTTGAGTGCTATATTATATAATATGATTTGAATTTAGTACAAAGCTGTTAAATTTTTACATTACACACAGGCTTTAAATTAATTTTTTCGTAAATTTATACAACAACTTTATTTGCTTGTCTTTTACTTATTGATTTTTTAACTGAAACAAACAAATAAAGACATTTATATATTTTAGGCACAAGGCTCTTACGAGATATTCTAAATCGCTTTACTTTATTCATTTAAGTTATTTATTTCATTTGTGGATATTATAGTCAGAAATGAATAGATTGTTACTATTTACATTAAAATATTTTAAATTACCTACTCTATAACCTACTCTCTCTGAAAATCAGAGCAAATTCAGCAGAAAATTCTTAGAATATAAATATAAAATTTGATTTGGAACGCTTGACCACGAGAGCCTAATTTAAATAACCTCCGGAAGAATGTTAGTCAAAGTGAATTTCCGTAGCATTTTCGGTGCCTTGGAACAGTTCCAAATTTGGGTAGGTTGGTAGAATTAAGGTGTATTGAAAATTAACTCTCTACAGTATATTTAACTTTAATATAATAAAAGTAATTAAATAATAAAGTAAAAGAACTTTCTTAAATATTTGGACGCAGGCAAGTTCCTCGTGACGCCTTTTCTTCACCACATAAATAAATATAAATATCTTCACGAAAAAGTCACGATAGCCGAATTGTTGGGTGGTCGGAATTTCGAGTCGAGAGACCCGAGTTCGATCCCCAGGTGGCAGTACCAATGAGTTTTTCAAAAACTTATGGACGAATTTCATCGTTGGCTTGGTCATAAAGACGGCGACGGGCTCACCACCTGTCACGTTGTCCCGAAAATATCTTCGGTGGAAGGTGGGTCAAAGGGACTTAATTGTCTAGACTTGACCTCTGTCTACCCCTGTATTGGGAATTGCGTGAAGATATTTTTTTTTTCACGCAATTCCCAATACAGGGAATCACCACATCATATATCTATATCTTCATTACAGCATACCTAAAGTCCACTGATAAGCATAGGCCTCTCCCAAATATAGCCTCTTAAAACGGTCCGGTGCCATCTGCATCCATCGACTCCACGCAATATTCTGCCGGATGTTGTCCCACCTTCAAGCACCTACATATTAAAAAAAAATTATGGAAATTTGTTACAGGTCCTCCAGGTCGATTTGTTATTATTATTTACATAAAAAGTATTGATATAGAGAGCCTAGCAGGTGGGGTTCGAAATCGGCTCGGCAAAGGGATCGAGTTACGATAAAAGGAGGAAGGTTTATACCAATGAATTCTTTTTTTTTGGTAAGACCAATAAATTTTTCAAAACTAATGTACAATTCATATCATTGGCTTGGACATAAAGACGGCGACAGGCTCGACACCTGTAATGTTATCCCAAAATAAGCTCTGGTGAAATGTGAGTCGAAAGTAAATACTTTACTCATATACATATACATTCTAGACAAGACAATTACATATATAATATGTATGTACTTACATTTTTAATAAATAACTAATAAATAAATACATACATCTGGTTAGGTCCTATATTGATTTTCTTTTTCTGTAACCCAGTTTAAAGCACCTTAACAATATTTCTCCACGCCTCGGGTTGACTGGCAGAGAATGCCTAAAGGCATTAAGTCCGCCCTTTGTATAACTTTCTTTGAAAGGTTTGCAATAAAGTGTAAATAAATAAATAAATAAGTATATAGATGTTGTCCCTTCATAAAAAAAAAAACATTACTCTGAAGACAAAGTTTACAGCATAAGCACTTGTAATGTGGAATCACAAATAACGAATGTACCACAAACACCCAGACCCGAGAAGATGTTGAAAAAGTGTTTTCTACGTTGAATCGATCAGAAATCGAATCTTGAACTTCAGAGCTGGTGACACTTTGAAAATCGATGTGTACGCCACACGAACACGGAGGTCGTCGTATCGTCGGCGTCGATATTTATTTTTTATTTATTATTCTATGTAACACAAACAACAACAACAACAACAACAACAATACATGTTACAATTTCACAGTATACGAATAGAGATGCGTAAATCTAACAAGCACGCGAGTTACATGTGAACACATCTTTTACCGAATTAACAACCAATTTGCATCTAATTTTATATGAAAAAAGAAATAAACAATAAAATAAATAAATAAATAAATAAATAAATAAATAAATAAATAAATAAATAAATAAATAAATAAATAAATAAATAAATAAATAAATAAATAAATAAATAAATAAATATAAATATCTTCACGAAAAAGTCACGATAGCCGAATTGTTGGGTGGTCGGAATTTCGAGTCGAGAGACCCGAGTTCGATCCCCAGGTGGCAGTACCAATGAGTTTTCAAAAACTTATGGACGAATTTCATCGTTGGCTTGGTCATAAAGACGGCGAAAATATCTTCGGTGGAAGGTGGGTCAAAGGACTTAAATGTCTTGACCTCTGTCTACCCCTATATTGGGAATGGCGTGATGATTTTTTATTTTTATTTTTATTTGTTTAAATTAAAATCATAAACATTTAATTAACAATTGAATTTCCATCTCAATTCAATTACAGATTCTTACCTAAATATTTGTTTCATAGCAGATACTGGCAGTAAATAACTTTGCTATTGTTCCACAAAAAAATTAAGTAAAGATTCTGGATCGATAGTCATGCAGGCACGTTTCAAGGTACGTCAGAAAGAGACGACGTTATACAACCGCGGATATTTAATTTCTTTGATTGTTAATTTGTTGGCATCCCTAGAGCATCTGATTTCCTTGTACGAAATGATGAAACAATTAAGATTAGGTTAGAAAATGAAATACAGTTAGCAGAGTTTGAAGCCCCTGCGACCGCAAAACCAATGTAACATAGAGTATTGTGAAATAAGAACAAAAATTTTATTGTGCTTATATCCGTACATAAAGTTTCGAGAGCTACGATAGCTGAGTGGTTGGCTGATCGAAATTCAAGTCGAGAGACCCGACTTCTATTTCCAAGTGGCAGGCTTGTGCAATGGGATTGTTTAAAACTTATGTACGAATATCGTTGATTTGGACATAAAGACGGCGACAGGCTCGACACCTGTAATGTTATCCCAAAATAAGCTCTGGTGAAATGTGAGTCAGTAAATACTTTACTCATATACATATACATTCTAGACAAGACAATTACATATATAATATGCATGTACTTACATTTTAATAAATAACTAATAAATAAATACATACATCTGGTTAGGTCCTATATTGATTTTCTTTTCTGTAACAGTTTAAAGCACCTTAACAATATTTCTCCACGCCTCAGGTTGACTGGCAGAGAATGCCTAAAGGCATTAAGTCCGCCCTTTGTATAACTTTCTTTGAAAGGTTTGCAATAAAGTGTAAATAAATAAATAAATAAATAAATATCTTCAGGCAATTCCCAATACAGGGGTGGACAGAGTTTGCCTAGACAATTAAGTCCCTTCGACCTACCTTTATACCACCGAAGATATTTTCGGGACAACGTGACAGGTGGTGAGCCTGTCGCGGTCTTCATGGCTCGGCTATCGAGACATAAATAAATAATATATCTAAAAAAATATATCTATATATATAAATCAATATGAATACGAATTAAAACTGTAAAATATATTTAAGAATTAAATTTAAGAGAAATTTTAATTTTTTTTTTCATAAATTTAATAACATAAAAGTTCAGCATAAATATGCTTTAAAAATCAATAAAATTGCATAATAAACTATTGAGAATGTCAAATGTTTTAATATAACATACTTTTAAATTTGACATAAACAACATAAATAACAAATACATATATGTCATAATGGCTTATGGTACTGCCCTAACATTCGACTATTGCCGTAAACCAACTCCAGATACAAGCCTTGCTGCTTAGTTGGAGTAATTAACAGAATTATTTGTATTATTATTGGAATTGACAGTATTCTTTAAAAAAAAAACATTACTCTGAAGACAAAGTTTACAGCATAAGCACTTGTAATGTGGAATCACAAATAACGAATGTACCACAAACACCCAGACCCGAGAAGATGTTGAAAAAGTGTTTTCTACGTTGAATCGATCAGAAATCGAATCTTGAACTTCAGAGCTGGTGACACTTTGAAAATCGATGTGTACGCCACACGAACACGGAGGTCGTCGTATCGTCGTCGTCGATATTTATTTTTTATTTATTATTCTATGTAACACAAACAACAACAACAACAACAACAACAACAACAATACATGTTACAATTTCACAGTATACGAATAGAGATGCGTAAATCTAACAAGCACGCGAGTTACATGTGAACACATCTTTTACCGAATTAACAACCAATTTGCATCTAATTTTATATGAAAAAAGAAATAAACAATAAAATAAATAAATAAATATCTTCAGGCAATTCCCAATACAGGGGTGGACAGAGTTTGCCTAGACAATTAAGTCCCTTCGACCTACCTTTATACCACCGAAGATATTTTCGGGACAACGTGACAGGTGGTGAGCCTGTCGCAAGGCAATATTAATTAGCAAAGAATTTCATTTATTTTAAAAGTATATATTCAACTACTTCACCTACTTTATTTCATCTCTGCATCGCCCACACGCCGACTGTTAGAATGCCTCAGGCACTAAGTCCATTGTTTACTGTAAAAAGTTTTACGAAATAAATAAATATGGATAATAAAATAAATTGCAAACTGCACTGTGTGACATATAAAGAGATTGCTGAGCAGATATAAAAAATGTATTTTTGTACCACTTTTTAATTAATAATTTCCAATTTTGAAAATTTAGAAATAATTTCAACCTCAAGGTAACTCCTTCTTTTGCAATGGTTTGCAGGAAAGTTATTGTAGCCCTTAGAGTTGCACCGTTAGCTAATTTTCCAATATAAAAAGGCAGTGAAAAACTAGTTAAAATTTATCCAGCATTTTACAAAATATGCGATGTTCAATGATTGTTATATATAGTTTAATTATTGAGCAGAACGCTGACCATCAAACGCCAGGGCTCAATATTGAAGTCATATTTTAGATTAGCGACTCGCATCGGCAAGCAATTTCCATCTAAATTGAAAATGCTGTCGACAAACGTAGTTACTATTTGAAATCGCTGTTATTCCGATTGAAATTCATTTAGAATAATATACAAATGTCCGCTATCCGATAAGATAGCACTCCCTATCTTCTCTTAAGTATCGTAAGAGACGACTGCGGTACTTAAATGACTAAGGCTAATGACATATGGCATGATAAACATCACGAAAAATACCAGACTAACACAGGTTGTCTGTTATTAACAATGTGTTGATTACATTAAAGTGATAAAAGGGTCTCTATCTGGGTGGACTTTTACATATTTATTAAGTTACCTCTTTCTTCACCCCGTGGGTGTCGTAAGAAGTGTAAAGCTTTTCACTAAGTTAGTTCTTACGCAAAAATAAAAATATAGAATTAAATGGAATACCTCGAAGTCTATAATTACACTATTTCGCTGTACCTTGTTATACTGCTATTTGGAATTTTTTGGCCTAAAAAATTCAAGATTGTTATACCGACTAAGGTGACTTTTCTAAGAAAAGAAGTAACAACTTTTTATTATTTCATTTACTTAAATATTAGAATTTAAACTGTTACATTAAGTATTTTTGACCCTCCTTTTACCGACACCAAATTCATGTCAAACCTACGATATAAATCGAACGTAAGTTTTAAAGAACTCATTGATATGAGCCTGCCACCTAGGGATCGAACTCGCGTCTCATGACGAAATTCCGACCACCCAACCACTTGGCTATCGTGATCTTTTTAATGGATACATGTTTACACATTTATGTTTGCATGTATATGTGTATGTATATCTGTATCCATTAAACAAAAAGAAAAGACAGCTTCCGCTTGTGCTAGGTGATAGATGAACCGACTAGAGCGGGTTAATAACACAGCAATATAATGTCGTGATGGTAAAGTACGATGCGATGTGCACACCGGTGTCCCCGGGTTTGAGGACCCGGGTTCGATTCTCAAGCTACATTTTCTCTGGTCTGGTTGTTTGTGGCACTTTCGTTGTCACCGATTCCATAACACAAATGCTTTTGCTACTTGATTTGGAATCAGAGACATCACATACATATGTGATGTTGTCTCTATGTAAGTATATATTTATCTAACTCGTACCTTCCCTTTCATCCGTGTTATGTTGCGTCTCACTCGCCTCTTTCTTACCCTTTCCGATCTCACTCAGGCTGGTTTTGTTATTAATTACAATTAATTTGTCGCCTTTTACCATAAAAAATACTAAACACAAATGCTGAGAAAATGTGTGTTTGTTTTCTTTTTTGGCACAACAACCGCCTGGTTGTCTATGGCAAAACACTTGAGATTGCAATTTACGATCTCTCAAGGGCTTATGTTCTTGCAAGTTTGTTGCCAGCGCACATGCTACGTTCCAATCGCCTTTGCGGTCACGAATTTATGATACAACGAAATATAGGGTCTTGTTTTGGTTCATATGACTACCTGTGCTCTGTTACCAAGATTGTTTTGAATTACTAGAAACAGAAATAACACAATACGACAATTCTAAATAAAAATAAATGAAAACAAAAAACTACTTTTCCAGACCAAAGTTAATCAGGCTAGACACCATCCTAATATGTTTTGGCGGCTGTGATCGCTAATCCGCTTTTCAAGCGTGGCGAAAAAATCAGGCCGTTTAGTAATTGTTATCGCAAAGAAAGTGTTATATCAGTGTATGATTAACAACAACAACAACAACAACAACAAATCATTTATTTACTCCCACATAAGTTCTTAACTTTTAATTACTTAAGTGATAAGTATAAATTCTAAAACCTTACTTAGTGAGAGTCTGGTGCCTGGTGTAAGTTCAGAAAACTTGAGTTACAGGTCACCAGGGCTCCCAGACAGACTTCTGAATTATACAAGTTGAATTGCCTAGATTAAAGTTACTAGAAACTAGGTACATTTGCCATAGTAAATAAAATCTTCTAAACAATGTAAATTATATTTAAACTTAATAAAAAAAAAAACAAAAAAATAATAATTATAAAAACAAATATATATATAAACTTTTTAGCTACAAAGGTGCATATAATGAGAAAAAGTCAAACATGATGTGATCAGCGTATAAATTTAGTGAGTATGCTTGTATGTGTGAGTGTGTGTGTGTGTGTGTGTGTGTGTGTGTGTGTGTGTGTGTGTGTGTGTGTGTGTGTGTGTGTGCGTGCATGTGTTTCTGTGTGCGTGTGTGTGTATCATGTGTGTGTTTCATGAGTTTGTGTAAGAGTTAGAATTGGGACTTGCAACTTGATTACATATTCATTATAGCCTGGGAGATAGCAGATTTTCTGTCTGTTCATACGTGAGTGTTTTCAGGTATTTAGATACTGTACGTTTGCAGCAGTGGCTACAGGGCGGATATATGTCAAGTTTTTGTTTAATGTATTGTAGAGGTATGGACCAAGGTAGCAAAAGAAGTTGTGTGAAAGGGATGTGTTAAATAGTTTTGAAGGGCATACGGTTCCTTTCTACGTTTGTCCTTTGTTTTATTTGGATCGTATTTGAGCTCAGAGTGCTTTCTGAGTAAGGTGTGTAAAATAAAGGTTTGGCGAACAGTTAATACTTTCCAGTATTGATATAGATCAGTGGTCGGAAAGCGAAATGGAGACCAACCCCAACTTTGAGGATTGCACGTTGAGCTCTTTCCACTTCAATTAAATTGGTTTTGCTACACCACCCAGGATGTGATGCAATAGTGAATGAGCGATTGGCATAAGGCATGGTAAACCATCTTTATTACATGCTTGTTGGCGACACGACTCAAATTCTTAAATAAATAAATGAACTTACGTAGTCTTGTAACAAGAGCTTTGACGTGCGGTTTAAAACTTAGAGTCTGATCAATAATGACCCCAAGATATTTAATACTGTCCGTTCTTTGAAGTATTGGACAGGAGCATACAGATCAAGACCACAGACGTGAGCTGTTAGTGAGTATGATGAAGATGGAAGAAGATTCGACTTGGTACTGAATGCTATATACTTTGTTTTGTCAACATTTAGTATCAGCAAGTTAACTTGTAACCAATGTCTAACCATATTAAATCCAATCTGAGCAGTTTCAAACGTTTCGTCCCAAGTGCTTCCCCTGAAAAAAGTGCTGTGTCGTTAGCGAAGGTGAGAATTTTGCCACCCAGGTTGTAGTTGGCACAAATCATTTATAAAACCAAGAACAGGGTTGGGCCCACTATGCTGCCCTGCGGAACACCATACTCCACAGTCAGCTCGTCACTAAGGATGTGCTCTATCATTACTCTTTGTTTCCTACGCGTTAAATAGTCCCCAAGCAGTTTCAATGGTATACCTCTAACTCCTATTTTTCCAGCTTGACAAGAGGGAGAGAAATTGAGACCGTG